>VSMD01073472.1:0-60935 GCA_008750895.1 Mirza zaza
GGGGGGGGGGGGGGGGGGGGGGGGGGGGGGGGGGGGGGGGGGGGGGGGGGGGGGGGGGGGGGGGGGGGGGGGGGGTGGGGGCAGGGCCTGCGGTAAGCGATGTGGGGTCCTGCTTGTCTCTGGAAGGAACCAAATGCGGGACGCGGGAGGGCGACGCCCACAGCCCAAGATGGCTTGATTCGAAACTTGAAACCATTTAATTTTTTCACCTATAAAAGTAAACATTTGTTTGAGGAAAGTCAAACCAGTGCATGGAAGAAGATTAGAATCCTTGAAAATCCCACCCTCCAGAGATAATCACTGCCAGTATTTTGACGTGCCTCCTTCCAGATTTTTACTGGCTGCATATATATCCCGAGTATATTTTTGAATTTTCCATTGACAGATTGCACAGTATGGAAAAGTATGGATGCATCCGGCACCCAGACCAAGAAAGAGAGCATTCACAGCCCACCTCCAGTAATTTCAGGGTCGTTTTTTGAGAAGGAATTATGTTGTACATAAAATTTTGTTAATTTTTTCACTTGTTACATTGCCCGTGTATTTCAGTTAATATTTTAAAAGGCTCATTGTCCACTTTGTGGGAGCCTTAAGTCCCTACTTTGCACAGTACATTTTTCATCCTATTAAGAAAAAACTATTAAATGAGTGAATCCTTAAGTTAAAAAACCACTGTATAAGAAAAATAAATTATTTGGTCTGTTTAAGAACATGAAGCCTCGGGCTTCATTCAATAAATAAAACACCCACAGGGCCTGATGCCTTTTAGAAAAGGAAAGATCTGGAATGGACCCCAGTCTCTGGAGAAACTGTTTGGCACTCCCAGGGAAGCTTGTGGGTGGAGGTGTGACGGCCACCAGACGCCAGAGCTTCCGAGGGCTCCTCAGACTGCCTCTGACAGATGAAGCAGGCAAGGAGGTGTGCTGGCAATTTTTGTGTTTGTGGCCAGATGTGAGAATTGCAGGAATTTGGGATTATTAATAACTGTGGGTCCTGAGGTGGCTGTCCCTAAGTGGTCAGAAAAGCAGGGACCAGAAGGCTGTCTCTGTCCTCAGGACGGAAGAGCCAGCCCAGCCCAAGGCATGATTACTAATGTCACCTCCTGACATGCTAGGATGGCCCAGGGAGAATTGGGCCCCAGTGGGGGGAAGGATTCAGGGAGCTTGGGCACAGTGTGCTGAGTTCACCTTCAGGCTGATGACTCTTAGACGTCCTCCCTTCTCCCTTTCAAAGCCCTCCAGCATCAGCCACACAGCAAAGTCACTGTGAGGAAGAGCCAGTTCCTCTCCCACAGAACTCAAGAGTCCAGAAGGTACTGGAAGGCATGCCCACACCCCAGGAAAGACCAGTGCCACTCTTTTCAGAACCTGCTCCGATTTGTAGATACACCTGTGATGTCCTGGCCCCTCATCTCCTGGGATACGGAACCAAAAACTATCTTGTGTTCTTTGATGTGGGTATGTCATTGAACTACAGTATGGCGTTGTGAGCAAACGAAGGGCTTAGATCAAATGGCTTGCACAAATGTGGCTAAGGGGTCCCTTTAAAGACTAGGATCCTGCTTAGAGGGAAGTCAGATAGGCAAGTAGTTGGTACAGGGTGGAGTCCTATCTTATTTAAAATTTTGATAGCACATTAGGGACTTTAGCTTTCATTTCCATTTTTAGAAATATATTGTGTTATTTTTAATTTGTCTTGATTGCTAAGTGTTTTGACTACCCCTCGAATTCTGCAACTGGGAGAAGGCCTCAGGCACCTTCCTTTCCTCCAGGCATTGCTACAGTTCTGCTGCTGCCCAGAAATTGTGCTTCCTTATTATAGAACTTGTGTATGGAAACACTAAGCCTTATTTTAACAAAAAAACCCAAAAACTTCTGTAGATTATAGACATTTTCAAAATTAAAAATAGCCAATGTCCAATTAACAAACACAAACTAGGATGATAGTTACCAACAATGGCAAGGGTATGGGGAAACATATTCTCGTGCAAGACCAGAAAAGCATGTGTAAATTGGTCCTTGCTTTTTGAATTGTAATGTGACAAATGTTTTCTAAGTGCTTTTGTCAAAACATTTCCTCTTCTAGAGAACATGTACTAAACAACAGTTAAGGATGAAGGCACAGATGAACCTTCCAAGACTGTCTCATCAAAACCGTGTGTGTAATACTGCAAGCCCCGGCCACCTTGCCTGTTCGTTGTGCAAGTTCAGTCTAGACTTCCAGGGCAGTGAGGCAGGGAGGCTGGCCTTGGTGAGTGCTTGCCTACATGAGCAAATGTGCAGGGCTGCTGGGAAAAGGGCTGTGGTGGGGAGAAGGCAGAGGCTGCAGAGGGATGCAGAATCACACCCTGGAATCACCATGCGTGGGCTGCCCCACGACGAAGAGAAACACACACAGTTTGGCTTCTCGGTCTTTGTTTACTTTAGTATCATCTCGTACCTGGGTAATTGCTATATTTGTTAGTCAAGAAAAAGTCTTTACTCAGCTCTTAATTTTTAAAAATGTTCCAACTCCCCAAAGCCCATGGAGGGTGCTGTCTACCTTTCCGATTTACACATTCTGTATCTGACAAATTCCAGCCAGAGACTTGAAAGCTGAACCTTGGGGGGAAACATAGCATGCAGCCGTGGGAGCGGGTGAGGGTGTGGGACAGCCATATGCAGGCTGAGTTCTTTGGAAGCATCTGCTGAGACAGTGAGTGTATTTGAGGAGTAACTCATGTGAGGGGACATGGGAAGTGGCTACGTTGGCAGCAGGACCCAGCAGGCTGGGATGCAGACCTGGCCCAGTCTCTGCAGCCTGTGGGGAGCTCGATTAGAGGAATACCATGTCTCTTAGAAATGGCTCACCTTGCGCCACCACCCTGCTCAGTCCCGGGCCAGGGCCACTCCTGGAGGATGTTACGTTGGCCTGAAAGCTGAGGCAGGCAAAGCGTAGCTGGGGCTGACCTCTAACTGCCCTGCTGTGGCTGGACAGCAAGTTCTCCTTGGGGTTGGATCTGAGGGCTGCATGCGGGGTCGGCCACAGCGTGCAACATACAGCTCATGGCAGGGTTCTCACCTCTTTGTTTTTTACCCGTTCCCTGATGTCCTGCTTCAGGCACAAAACTCGACTACGAGTGAGCTGAACCAACAGACAACTCCAGATTCCTGGGAGCAAAGTCTCTGGAGCAGCATCTCCCTGTCTCTGCTAAACTCCTTTCTGACAGATACTTAGCCCAAAGGAAATAAAAGGAACTCCTGTTTCACACTGTGACAGAAAACCTTTCTTCCAAGTCTCAACACCACTAATTACTCCACTTTCAGAAAGAAAAATACTGCTGAAACTGGTAGAACGTTTAAGATTTCCATCAGAAACACTTCCTGGGAGTCCCTGCTTCCTCTGGAGGCCTCGGGAGAGGGCGGGTCTCCACCAAGCCGGTTATCGGTTATTGAGGAAAAAATAGCCACTCAGAGGGGTGTGACAGGGAGGTCCAGGTAGTGTCTGGCTGCTACATAGGATTGAAAAATGCAGTTTAGGAAATTTGCGAACTTTAGGCATTTAGATTTTCATGATGATTTTGATGCCAGGTTTTCATTCATTTCATACATTATGCCTCAAACCCCTCAAAACAGGCAGGAAACCCTTTCTTAAAATGGGAAAATCTAAGAGGATTAATAAGTGGAAACAGTTGCTCCATTTTCCCTCTCTGTCCTTCTCTCTTCTAAGGCTTCTGTGACCTGTTTTTCTGAGGATGTGGTTCAGTTTAAACCCACGTAAATTTGGCTACATAGTTGGGCCTGAGAGTCTTTCAACTGTCTGTCTGCTAAGAAGACTGCCAGGGGTCCTCAAACTTTTTAAACAGGGGGCCAGTTCACTGACCCTCAGACCATTGGAGGGCCGGACTATAGTTTAAAAAAAACCATGAACAAATTCCTATGCACACTGCACACATCTTATTTTGAAGTAAAAAAACAAACGGGCAAAAACACCTACATGTGGCCCGCGGGCCGTAGTTTGAGGACGCCTGGTCCAAAGAGACTGGACCAGTTTGGATGCTCGCTACAGTGGAGAAATGGAATGCTGGAAGTGGAAAGTCCTGTGTCTGTTGGGGTAACAGCTGTGGATGCAGCTATCAAAGGACAAGGGTCTTGTCCAGCCAGTCCCTAAGTGTCAGTAAATGTGACCTTTTCTTTATCTTTACCCCCTGTGACAATGTTGGCTGAACATGTCTCTGGACATGTTTTTTGGCCTAGAGATCTGGATCTGTACTTTGCTGCACCCAGAGGCCATGCTTGCTTCCTAGCGCTCACATGGCACAGATGGCGAGTGTGGCATGGCGAGAGGGCTGTGGAGAGAGGCTCAATGGCAGACAGCTCTGTAATTCCATTGGCAGCAAGATGAGTACGATGCAGGGTTTTCTGGGCCAAAAAAGCTGTCTTCCAATCTGGTATATGATGTCAACAGTAAAGGGGGGAGCCTTGTCCTTATTGTTAATCAGAATTTAATTATAGGCTTAAATAATCTTCAGCAGCTGGGTGCAGTGGCTCATGCCTGTAATCCTAACACTCTGGGAGGCTGAGGCAGGAAGATCGCTTAAGCCCAGGAATTTGAGGTTGCTGTGAGCTAGGCTGACGCCACGGCACTATAACCCCAGCAACAGAGAGTGAGACTCTGTCTCAAAAAAAAAACCAAACAAAAACTATCTTCAGCAAGTAAGGAAGGTCTATGGGAAGACACACTCTACCTAGAAAGAGGTAGCAGATAGTGGCTGGGTGTTGGAGGACAGGGGCTGGAATCCTATCCTTGTTACCTACTAGTTTTGTGACTTTGGACAGGTCATCCAACTTTTCTTTGCCATAGTTTCCTCAAATCTAAAATGTTTGTAATATAACCTATCTCAGGCCAGGCGTGGTGGTTCACACCTGTAATCCTAGCACTCTGGGAGGCCAAGGTGGGAGGGTTACTTGAGGTCAGGAGTTGGAGACCAGCCTGAGCAAGAATGAGACTTGGTCTCCACAAAAAATAGAAAAATTAGCTGGGCATAGTGGCCCACATCTTCGGTCCTAGCTACTCAGGAGACTGAGGCAGGAGGATGGCGTGAACCCCGGAGGTTGCTGTGAGCTATGATGATGCTACTGCACTCTAGCCCGGGTGACAGACTGAGACTGTCTCTCAGAAAAAAACCAAAACCCCAAACCAATAAAACCTATCTCAAAGGGATGTTGTAAGGATTAAGGAAATGAATGTGTGGAAATGGGTTCCAGACGGAATGACTGTGGTTTCCTAACATTTAGTGTGACTACTAGGCTTTTACAAATGTCTTCATGTGTTTTCTGCTGCTTAATAGAATGCCTAAGACTGGGTAATTTATAAAGAAAAGAAGTTTCTTTAGCTCACGGTTCTGGAAGCTGGGACGTCAATGAGCATGGCATCAGCATCTGGTGAGGGCCTTCTTGCTGTGTCATGACATAGTGGAAGGCATCACATGGTGGGATCATCTCAGGTCTCACTTCCTCTCCTTAGAAAGAGGATCCGCCATGATGACTTATCCTCATTACCTCCAAAGGCTCCCTTCCAATCAACGTATGAATTTGTGGATTAAGTTTCAACACATGAAATCTGGGGGACACATTAAAACCACAGACATGTCAGATTTGAAGACTTCAGGGGGTACACAGCTGACCAGTGCTATAGGGGTAAGGTATATAATTTAACCTAATTCTAGCTTCTATCCAAGCATGAGTAGTAACTAAGTTTGCTGTTAATACAGTGGAGGCACATAAGCTGATGACAAACATGTTGTTGGTGGGTCTCCTTTCCTAAGTTACTTTCTTGTATTTTTGGTTTTCTTTTTCCCTTTCTCCTCTCTGTAATACATTTTGTGCCTCTCTGATTAGGCCATATGGAGTCCAGCCAACACTCTAAATATGTGCCCAGAATAGCCAGATTGTGTGAACTTGTGATACTTGATGGATGTGTAAATTGGAGAATCTTCGCCAAAAGATGATTCACAAACATACTCTGAGTGGTCTGGAAACTCAGATCTTTGTTATTTTATCTATTACTTTTTACTGAGGACCTAGTATGTCCCTTGCACTGTATTTTACATACATTATTTCATTTAATCTTCACAACCAATCTATTCTTCAATTCTTTTTGTGCAACTTCGCCTCCTTTAATGGTTTTTACTTCCTCTCCTCCATTCTTTTTTATATGGAATAAATTCCTTTGAAGAAGCTTTAGTTCTCCCCCCCCCCCCAAGAGATTTTCTGCTTTGGGCTTCCACGCACATTTTGACAATACTGTAAGGATTCTTATACCTTGACTGAGATGTTTTTGAACATGTTTAAATCTGTTGTTCAGTCAATCGATATGTTCTTTTCTTATAGGGAAGTGCTCCTAATAATAAAGTAGCATTGACTGTAGGATCCCAAAACACTTCAAGAAATTCTGCTCAGGATTTAGGCCCCATATCTCCCAAGAGAACCATTAACGAATCCAGGGCTCTTTAAGGGAAAGAGCTGCATTTTCCACACCTTTGGGGGTGGGGCGTCTTTCTATGTCTTATTTCCCTTTTCCGATGTTTCTTACCATGAGGTCAAAAAGAGACTCTGCGCCTGTCCTAACTATCTTTAGTCGCTCCTGTTCTAAGACCTAGTTCCTCGTCCTCAGTTCCTATATCCCCAATTACGATTCTTTGATAACTGTGTCTAGAGGGTCCATGGTTTTCAGACAAATTTGCTCCAGAGGCTCTAGAGCTGTCCACCTGGACAGTGGCCTCCACTGAGGTCGTCTGTCCCTGAGCTGGAGGCGCGGCATCCATCCTTCTCCCGCAGCACGCGGGCTCCCCGAGGCCACCCCACCGGGCTACCTGCGCCGGGAGAGACAGGCACGCGGGGTTAGCGGGACGGGAAGCCCAGGCCACGGTCAGGGCTGGGCCTGGGACATCTGAGCGGGAATGCAGGCCCGGCCCCGAGCCGACATGCGACCCAGCACAGGGGCGCGCAGCCTCCTCAGCCTCCTCAGCCGGCGGGATCCGGGCGTCCTGAAGTTTGCGCCGGCAGGAGGAGCGGGCGCGGCGCCCCCGAGCGCCCCGACTCCGCTCGCGCCCGGTCAGTCACGGAGGCCGGGTTCTGGCCCCGCCCTCGCCCGCCCGCCCGGCCAATCCCGGCTGGGCTCCGTGTGCCACAGGGGGCGCCTGTGACCCGGGCTCTGGCCCCGCCCTCGCCCGCCCGGCCAATCTGGGCTGGAGTCTGCGTGCCACAAGGGGGCGCCTGTGACGCTGGGCTCTGGCCCTCTGGCCCCGCCCACGCCCACCCGGCCAATCCGGGCTGGGCTCCGAGTGCCACAGGGGGCGCCTGTGACCCGGGCTCTGGCCCCGCCCTCGCCCGCCCGGCCAATCCGGGCTGGGCTCCGAGTGCCACAGGGGGCGCCTGTGACCCGGGCTCTGGCCCCGCCCGCGCCCGCCCGGCCAATCCGGGCTGGAGTCTGCGTGCCACAAGGGGGCGCCTGTGACGCTGGGCTCTGGCCCCGCCCACGCCCACCCGGCTAATCCGGGCTGGGCTCCGAGTGCCACAAGGGGGCGCCTGTGACCCGGGCTGGGCCCCGCCCGCGCCCCGCGTCTTTCCCCAAGGCAACCGTGTTTCGCCTCCAGCTCGGTTCTCCGCTCGACCACACACTCTGCCCTCTCTAGAGCCAGGGGATGTCCTACACTTTGGGACATGCTGGGGACCAGCAACAATGACTTGCCCGGGACCACCTCGCCAGTTGGAAAAAATAAGCAATGCCCCAAATCCGCTGTGCTGTCTCCGGGGGAAGATGTCTGCGAGAGGCCGGGCCAGAGCTCAGGAACCCACGCAGGAGAAGGGGCAGGGAATCTCTGGGGTGGGACCCTGGCTCCTTCTCGAGCCTCTGCCTCCCCCCCTCGAAGGCTCGCCCTAGGCATGCGGCCAGGGATTCTACATGGTGACCCTAATAGCCCCAACTGCTATCCCCACCACACTTCACTCGCAAAGAGGGCCACTAGTGACGTTGTGGATTGGAAGTTTAGATGTCGCGAACAAGAACATGGGGAAACTGAGCCCCAAGGTGAGAGGCAGATGCTGGAGAGGGGTGGTCTGGGAGCTCCTAGACATAGAGATGTGTCTCAGTGGTGAGGGGCGGTTGGGGAAGATAAAGTGCCCACAATTTTAAAAAATTACTGTGTATTTTAATATAAAATTTGTATGGTGATTTGGAACAATAAATACCACATGGTGGAAATTTATCACAAACTGAATACAGTGACAAAAGGAAACACATTATTATCAAGATCTTTACAATAAGTTATAGTGTACAGTTCCGTCATAGCAAGTTTGTATACAAAACCATTAATGGGAACATTGAAAAAAATCTGTCCTGTAGGTCTTCAGTCTTTACTTAATAAAGTGTATACAATATTAGTATCAAAAGCCTTAAAAAGCACAGGTTCTTTTTCAAAAAGCTATATGTTATAATGGGATGTATACAGATCAAATTCACATACTGTAAAAAAATAGCAAATGTTTAGATAAAATTCACATACCATAAAAAATAACTGTTATATTGACACATAATTCACATGCCATATAATTCAGTGGCTTTTAATATATTCACAGAACTGTGCAACCAGCATCAAAATCCATTGTAGAATACTTTCATCACCCCATAAAGAAATCCCTTAGCTGTTCCCTCCCAATTCCCTTGTAGTAGAGTTCTCCAGAGAAACACAGCACCAATAAAATATATCTTATTATATATTGGCTCATGCAATTATGGAAATAGGCAAATCCCAGGATCTGCAAAGTCAGTCAGCAAGCTGGTGACCAAGCAGAGCTGATGATTTAATTCTAATCAAAGTCTGAAGGCATGACAACTTGAAGAGCCAGTGGTGTAATTTCCATATAAAGGCCAGGAGGCTCAAGACCCACAAAGAACCAACATTTCAGTTCAAGTCCAAAGGCAGAAGAATTCTCTCTTACTCAAGGGAGGGTTAGGCTTTTTGTCCTACCCAGGCCTTCAACTGATTGTACGAGGCACACCCACAGTAGGAGGACAATCTGCTTTACTCAGTCTACTGATTTAAATGTTAATCTCTTCCCAAAACACCCAGAATAGTGTTTGACCAAATATCTGGGAAGCTTGTGGTCTAGTCAAGTTGACATTAAAATTAACCATCATGTGCCCAGTCTTCCACGGTCCTAAGCAACCACTAGTCTACTTTCTGCCTTAATAGATTTGTCTATTCTGAGTATTTTGTATAAATGAAATTATACAATATGTGGTCCCTTGTGACTGGCTTCTTTTACTTACCATGATGTTTTCAAGGTTCATCCATGTTGTTAGTATGTATCATTTTATTACCAAATAATATTCCATTGTGTAATATACTACAATTTACTTTTGCTTTCATCAGTTGGTGGATATTGGGGTTGCTTTCACTTTCTGGCTGTTATGAATAATGCTGCTATGAACATTTGTGTATGAGTTCTTGTGTGGACATAAGTTTTCATTCTCTTGAGTATATACCTAATGCGGAATCATTGGGTTATATGGTCGCTCTGTGTTTAGCTTTCTGCGGAACCACCAGACTATTTTCCAAAGTGGCTGCACAATTAATTTTACATTCCCACCAGCAGTGTATGATGTTGGGGACTGACATTATACTTTCCTGGTTTAAGAATTAAATTTAGTGAGTAATGTATGTGCTCTGCCCAGAGCGTTTGAGAGTAATGTGCTCCAGACAGGGTCCCTGTGACAAACGAGGTTGTTGCCTAGAGGCATAACAAAGGACCTGAGTTTCTGCACTAAGGCAAGAGCTGCCATGGGGGTCTGTAGGCCACACGATAAACACATTGTTCCTGTGGTTGCTGCTTAGCCCCATAAGATGGCTGGTTAGTTAATGATGGGTAAGACCCCTCGAGGGAGGGGCAACCTAAGACAGGTGAAGCCGCAGGGGATCAGCCTAAGAGGAACTGGGGACCAAAAATGTCCCCTGTGGCTGCCTTGCCCAACCTTGCTAATGTCAGTCTGTGATCTATGCCTGGTGCCTAGAGCAACCACCTAGAAACCTTGAGTCAGGGGACATCTGTGTCCTTAAGGCTACGTGTTCCAGAATTTATGGCCATTGCTGTAATGCATGGGTGGTCACATGTAAGGAACTAACTTTAATTTTTTAGAGTATAAAAATAAACTGACCTGATGCATTCATCACACGTCTTGTAACCGTCTTTGTATGTGTCTGTTTCTTTATGTTCTGTGTTCATCCCCCGTCCTGCAAACGGGCCACGGCAGTTTGACAATTCCAGTTCTCCACATCCTTGCTTGTTATTGTCTGTCTTTTTTATGGATATGAAATGGTACCTTATTGTGGTTTTGAAATGCATCTCCTTGATGACTAATGATGATGAGCAGTTTTTCATGTGCTTCTTGGCCATTTGTGTATCTTTGGAGAAGTCTATTCAGATCCTTTGCCCATTTTTAATTGGGTTATTTGTCTTTTATTATTGTCAATATAGCAATGAGTTTTTATATCATGTTTATAAATTATTATTTTACTTACCAAAAGAAGGGTGTAGAGTGATACTTGGGGGTGAGGGAAGGTTGTTGGATAGGCCAGGTGGGAGTGGGCACACTCTGGGTGTGTCACAAGCCCAAACTAGAAGGCCCCTTTTCCTTCTAGGAGAGCAGAGCTTCTTCCATCACCGGTGGAACTACTTCAGGACCAGTTCTGAAGAGGGT
Organism: Mirza zaza; assembly: GCA_008750895.1. Lineage (NCBI taxonomy): Eukaryota > Metazoa > Chordata > Mammalia > Primates > Cheirogaleidae > Mirza > Mirza zaza. Next base: position 10,741 of record VSMD01073472.1, read on the forward strand.
AATGTATTAGACACCTTGGGTGAGTCCCTAAGACCAAATGGAGGCCGATGCTTAGGCAAATGCCTCGATTTTTTCATCAGAAATGAGGAAGATTTCAGATGTGGACAACTTCATTATTTGGTATTCATTTTTTCCGCGGCAGGGCAATGAGCCCAGTTTATTTCATTCTCTGTTTTCAGTTCAATTCCTTTGATCTTTGTTTCCTGCTGTTCAATGGGTCTTAGGATTTTTTGCTCCATCAAAATTCCTGACATGTGGCAGGTGGCATCGAGACATGGACACACCGCATGCTCTATCCCTGGAGCATTTCTGATGAAGGCTGCCACGTGCACCCAGGCTGCCAGCCCTTAGCTGTCCAGGCGGCCCCGGGTGGACCTGGACAGAGCAGGTGCAGCAGTTGGGGCACCCAGGAGAGGAGAGCGACTTCCTCGGTGGGGCCGGGTTGGGGCGTCAGGAAGAAAGCGCCCGGCAGGAAGGCGGGAGCGGCAAGCCTCCTCCGCACCCGGACCCCACCCAGCGTCCTGCCCGCAGCGGGCTGGGTCTCGGCGCGCCGGCCACTCGCGGCTGCGACGCTGCCACCGAAGTGCCGCTGGAGCCCCTGCCCGACTCCGGGCCCAGAGCGACCGGTCCTTCCCCAGTCCTGCCCCGCCCTGCCAGCTCCTCCTATGTCCACTCTGGAATCGGCTGTCCCGCGACTTTCAGGAAAGCACTGGGACTCTGGGACAGTGACCCGCCCATCACTAGCCACCGCTAGAGGAGGGGTGGCTCCTCGGAGCCTGGTGACCAGTGCCGAGCTGCCTTCCAGGGACTGCGGCTTCCAAGAGGCCCAGAAGTCCAAGGTTTAAGGCCTTGTCTGGAAGCGCCTGGCATCCCAGTGCAGGGACCTCACATCTCGGTCCCGCCCGTGCCGGAGCCCCGCCCACCCAGGGCTTGCGTTTCCATGGAGACGGTAAACAAGCTTCAGCAGCGGCCTGCTCCACCTGTTTCAGGGGGATACATGAAAGACAATTTCTAAGAACAGTTCCTTCATCACCTGTCTTAAGAAATAGAACATCAGTACCTTTCATGCTTTCTATGTGCAGACATAGTTATCCTTAATTTTGTAATTATCAATTTATTGCTATTGTTTTAGAGGTAATAACATTATTAAATACCCCTGTAATCCTAGCACTTTGGGAAGTGGAGGCGGGAGGGTCCCTTGATTTCAGGAGTTGGAGACCAGGCTGGGCAACAGCCAAACGCTGCTGGCTGCGTGGGGCTCAGCCCCAGCTACTTGGAGGCTGAGGCTGGAGGGTCGCTTGAGCCCAGGAGTTGGAGGCTGCAGTGAGCTATGATCGTGACGCTGCACTCTAACTCTGGCAACACAGTGAGACCGTCTCAAAAACAAAACATAAACAACAAAAATACCCACAATACGTTAAATTATTTGGTATGCCTCCAACCTAACATATAAATGGCTTCACACTTTTATGACTTCTTCTGGGCTTTGTTTCTATTGCTCAAGATTAGACTTGGAAGATTCTTCCTTTTTCACTGTTGTACATGTAACAAAATTTCTTTCTTCATTCTTTTAATGAACATTAGGTTGGTTTCTGGTTTTTGGCAATACAAACAATGTTTCTTTAAGCAGACTTGTACCGATGGTGCACCAAGGAGTGGATTGCTGGGTCATGGGGCATGGCCACACACAGATACTATATTGTGTCTAAATGTGTTTCAACATATTTGCAGCAACACACACCTAAATCTCGGAGTAAGAGAGCTCCCTGCATGCCCCTGAAGATGCTTCCTATTTTGACGACTATTTTTAGCCCTTACTTCTGGCACAATCACTGGTGCTGAGTCTTTTTGTTCCTGCAGTAGTACAGTTCCCTGCATAGATGTCCTACATCTGTGGATTGATGGTGTGATTCACATTTGTCCTAACTTCCCCATTTTTCCCTTTCAGGGGCAAAGTCTAAAGACACTCTTTCCCCACCTCCACCCTCTGCCCCTTCAACTTATTGCCACTCTTTTAAGGGCAGGGTTTGAGGTGTGCCGCTTGGGATGTCACCCTCCTCTTGGAATAGTGCACTTTGAGGTCACTCTGAGCTCCGTCTTCTGCACCTTCTCTCTCAACTTCCCCACATCCATGTTCAATCTTTCCCATTTAGTTTATGGATCTGCATTTGTTTCTGATTTTCAATGGATTTTGGAGAAAAGGAGTAGAAATGCCAAATTTATGCCAGCCACCTTCAAGACAAAATACCCTGGGAACATTTTAAAAAATAAATTCACTTACAGGCTCTGAGGGTTAGACGTGAACATCTTGGAAGGTCCATTATTCAGTCTGCCACAAGGAGTTAGAAAATTCATTTTGTCAGAGTCTATTCTATTCATTTTTGTATGTAGGTGAATCTTGCTACATATTTAATAATTGCTTAGAGGTTGTATTTCTCATTCTGTATTTGAAGTCTCTGATTTATAATTTATTTTCAGGTACTCAAATAGTTGTGCTCACATGTTTTCATCCATTTTGTGCTGCTGTAACAGGACACCACAGACTGATTTATAATGAACAGAAAAGTATTGGCTCATGGTTCTAGAAGGTACCAGCATCTAGCGAGGGCCTTCTGGCTGCGTCATCCCATGGCAGAGGGGCAAAGAGAGGGCGAGAGAGTGCAGGAGGGGCCACATTCACTCCTTTATAAAGAGCCCACTCCTGAGATAACAGCATTAATCCGTTCGAGAGCCTTGTGACCCAAACACCTCATAACGCAGCTGCACTGGAGACCAAGTTTGCAACACATGAACTTTGGGGGACACATTCAAACCATAGCATCAAATTTTAAACTATCCTTTTATAGATTTTTCTTGAGTGGTATGTTCACTGACGATCAGAATTCCTTCCTACTTGTTTCCTTCCTACTTGACAATCACTGACAATCAGAATTCCTTCCCACTTGTTTCTTTCTCACTGAGGGTGGGGGGACTAAGCAATAAGAACAGCTCCCTTCCCCTATTCCAGCCCCTACCTCATGGAACTAACTCTGGCACAATCGGGGTTTTCCAGCAGCGGATCCTGTGGGCGGAAGGATCATGTTCTTACAGGGACGCAGTCGTACTGATCAGGGCCCACTGTGTAAACGGCCAGTCTCCAAATACAGCCACACTCTGCGGGACCAGGGGTGAGGGCTTCAATACGTGAATTTGGTGGAGGGAGACATAATTCAGCCCTTAACATAGATTTAAAAATTTTCAGCAGCTAGATACCAGTGTTGAGGATTGAACTCAAATCCATCTGTCTCTAACTCATGCTCTTCTTTACCTTTTTACGACCTTTTTGGTATCTGAAACTCTACTTTGCATTATTTATTCCTTTTACTTTACATCCTATCTCTTGTGAAAAGAGATTCCTACGATTTGAGCTCTCTTCTGTAAGAGCTTAAACAACAAAGACATCCTGCCGACGATGGACTGTCACATAAACTTGACCCGCAGGCAGCAGGGCTAGCAGCAGACACACTTCACCAGATGTCCTGGCGCTGGTCTCGTGAGCTGTACTCACCTTGGAGACTCCTTGAGGGCGAGATCCAGCCGGCCGTGCGCCTTCACCCTCCCTCGGGAAGGCCGCCGAGGCTGTGACAGCCCAGGAAAGCCTCTCTGAAAGAGGGCAGCGCAAAAGCAAAACACGGCGTTTGCCTGGTCTCAGAAAGGTAACCTACACGGAGTTTTAAAATTATTATTATCCCCATTTACAGCTGATCCACATGAAATTATACTAGGAAGATGGGGTGGAGGCGCGTCTCTGAGCCGGGCGCCCCCGCGCACGGGGAGCTGTGGGCTTCCCCTTGGAGCACCCCAGAGGGCGGCCCCTGGGATTAGGCTGGAGCCGCCAGGCCTGGACGCCCGAGACGGAAAGGAGGCACCACTTCCGCGAGCGACAATCCGCCTGCTGTCCTCAGCCCTCACGCAGCGGGGTTGGTGCTGCTCAGATGTCATCACTGTTGACCCCATACCAGCGGGCTGGACCTGTGCCACCAGTGCTGCTGCTAGGGTGCAGGGCAGGCAATGACCTGTCCCAAGGCGCTGCTGGGGAGTACCCGGAGCAGAGCAGAACACACTTTTCCTTTCCTTTCCCCTCAGGGCTGCTGGGTCTTCCCTGTGCTGCAGGCCACAGACACACACGTGCACATGTACACACATGACCTTCCTTCCTGGAGGTTGCTCATAATTGCAGGTCTGTTGGTTCCTGAGGTCCATATTTTCCTCAATAGTTTTTGTAGGGATAGATGTTACAGGCAGAAGCCAGGAGCATCTGCTAGTGTACCGTCTTGGGAAGGAGCCAGGCCTCCTCTTTGTGTTTTCAATTCAATTCAATGTAGCAATCTTGACAGCTCTGACAAGTGCTCGGGCCCTGAGCTGAGCGGCTCCTGAGGCCTGCCTCCCAGAACACCACGGCAATCTGTGGTCTTTTCCTTACTCCAAATCTCAGCTATCAGGCCACTGGACCACCACACCTGCGCCCAGGAGCCGCGTTCTAAGCCTGCCTCTGGTGGGGCCCTTCCCAGGCTCAAGCAGCTTCCAAGTCTGCATGGACCCCAGTCCCAGTCACAAACACATTTACAGCCATTGACTCCTCAGCTGGGCTTCACGGCCACAGCCCGGCCTCGCCTTCCCGTCCGGCTTTCCCTGCAATGCTTCGCACGGCCCTCCAGCGCCACCTTGCTGGTCTCCACGCACCCTGCTGAGCCCTTTCTCTCCTGGCCCACCAGCCCGCTTGGAAGTTCTGCCGTGCTCCAGTTTTTGAGCAACCTGTCTTTCACTCACGCCCACATCAACAAGCCTGCACACTGACGCCCATCTCAGAGACGGCTTCCAGAAAACCCCACCTCTGCCAGCTGGTGCCAGGACGGGTCTGAGAAAGAAGATGCTAAGATGAGATTCTGGCTGTGGATAGCGGTTGCCTGGGTGGCAATAAGGACCCCATCACTGGGGTCAGATGGAGCACGTACATTTAGCACGCACATGCTAAATGAGAAAGCCAGGACATCTCCTTGGTAGCATGTAAAGTGGCTGGAGGACAGGGAAAGCTGAGGCCCAGGCCTAGGACTTAATCAAGACTTAACAGAGTCCAAAGAAGGGCACTCTCCACATTCATAGGTCTGCTATTCCAAGGTCATGAGCTTGTTGGGAAACACTGGGACCATGACACAGAGATGGGGCTGGATGTCACCCCAAATTATTGGATTCCTTGAACCTTTTGAGTCTGCAGAACTGGCTCCCTCCTCCCTAGTAAGGGCTAGCACTCTTCTCTTAATTGCTGATGAAGCAGAGGGCACTACCCTGCAAAACCACATCACCCCCCTCAGATCTTCCTTCACCGTCTGGGTTAAGTCACAATATGGCCCACCTGGGCATGTGCTAGTCTGAAAACGGAGGAATGGGACTATGTCCCAAAGGAGATGCAGGACCTAGTCCACATGGGCCAAGGGGAACTGGGAGAAGGCTCATGGGACTGGATCTGAGGGCCTGGATCAAGGGCTAGTAGAAACAAAGTTGGAAAATGACAGTTCCTCAATTTGGAAGCACTTTCTCAGGACATAAGATTTGTCATCCTGAAAAGGACTCCAGGAGATGGCACAAATGTGCAGCTACATTGGCACCTAGTTAAAGAAATCACCCAAACTAAGTGAGGTTAAAAAGGCCCGAACTGCCATGCCAAATGGTGGAGGAAGGAATCCAGAGGCTCGGAGCGAGGTGTGTTCGCACGGACGCCGCTGTGTAAGGCTGGAGGGCCTGTCGACGACGTTGCTCCACACAGGTCCCAGAGGAGTCACCAATTACCAAAGCAGCAAGGAGCGTGCCAGGGAGGAATCCCAGCACCACAGGGCCGTCAGAGCGGCTCTCTCCTGTGGGCCAGGGCAGAAGCAGAGCTGTCTTTGCTACACGCTGTGCAGGGCTATGGGAGGGCCCTGAGACCCTTGAGGACAGCTGGCAGCACCAAACCATGTGAGTGCAATGATCTCAATGACTAGAAGAGCAGAGTGGCAGCCAAAAGGGTCTGACCTGCGCCAGAAAGCAAGCTTCTTTATGAAAAAAAAAAGGCAGTGTAAAGGGTGACATCATTGAAAATGACAGAGTAGTGAACCTCAGGCTTCCATGCTTCCACAGAAACAGTGCATGAGCCACCAAAATCCATTAAAATTGTTTTGCAGAACTCTGGAATCTAGAAAAAAACTTAACAACCACCCAGGGAAAACTTGGTGGAGGAAAAAGCTGCTGCTTTGCAGTGAGAGAATGCTGTAGAATTTGAAACTGTCTGCCTGCAACCATGACACCGCAAATCTGCAGTGGCCGTGAAGACAGCAGCCAGTGCTTCTGGTACAGGTCGTAGTGACAGAGGGAGAAATGTGGATCTTCTTCTGAAGGAACTGTGGCTGTGGGTCTCAACCTGCTTGGCATCTCATGAAGGGCAGATGCAAAGCTTTCTTTTGTTTCAACCAACTCAGGGCATTCTCAGGGCTGGAGTGACTGGCCAGGTGGCTTTTGCTAAAAACATTTAAAGGCACAAGTATTGGCTGCAGTAGGCTGGGGCAATGACAACACTCAGGACAAGCAATGGACAGAATGAAAAGCCTGGAAAGAAGCTGGGAAAGGAGATATGCACAGGAATAAGAGCTTTTAAATCTCCTGTGCAAACCAGGTAATTGAGAATATCACATGCACGCCCAGAGCGGGATACATGCTCAGAAAAGGCCTAAGAAGACCCTCAGCTCTTACCTAACTTACAACTATCCTTCAAGCTCCACACCAGCAGCAAGTGAAGGCTAAGACAGAATTGGGAACAACCTGTCGTTCCCAGCACCGAAGGTGAATGTCCAACACGCAGCCAGTCTGCAAACACTGGTAAAGTATTTTTTCTTCCTTTTTCTTTTCTCTTTCTTCAGTTTCAGGCATTTAAGGAAACTCTGTACAAAACACTGACCACTAAGCTAAAGAAACACAGACTTCAGTGGCCACATGAAAAATAATAAAGACTTTATAAAAGCAGTTTAGAAAAGCCAATAAACAAAAACAGCAACCCACAATAACAAGCAACAATAAATCCTGGGGAAGATAAGAATCTGTTTTCCAGAGTTGCCACATTACAATATTCAAAATGTTCAGGCGCGGCACAGTGGCTCATGCCTGTAATCCTAGAACTCTTGGATGCTGAGCTGGGAGGATTGCTTGAGCTCAGGAGTTTGAGACCAGCCTGAGCAAGAGTGAGACCCTATCTCTAATTTTAAAAATAAATAAATAAAAATTTAAAAAAAGTTTATTGTCCAGGCACCACCAGTGGCTCACACCTGTAATACTAGGACTCTGGAAGGCTGAGATAGGAGGATCACTTGAGGTCAGGAGTTCAAGACTAGCCTGAACAACAGTGATATCCCTTCTCTACTAAAAATAGAAAAATTAGCCGGGTATGGTGGTGTGTGCCTCTAGTGCCAGCTACTTGGGAGACTGAGGCAAGAGGATTGCTTGAGCCTGGGAATTTGAGGTTGCTGTGAACTAGGCTGATACCACAGCACTCTAGCCTAGGCAACAGATCAAGACTCTGTCTCAAAAAAACCCCAAAATGTTCATTTTTCACCAAAAATTATGAAAAATACAATGACATAAATACGTGCAAACAATTCACAGGAAAAAATTCATGAAAACTATCCTTTAGGAAGCCGAGGCATTCACTTAAGTCAACTGTCTTAAATATTCTCCAAGAGTGAAAGAAATCCATGAACAAAAACTAAAAGACACCAGAGGAGCAATATTTCACCACATAGAGACTATCAATAATGATATAGAAATTATAAAAAGGAACCAAATAAAAATTCAGGAGTTGAAAAGCACAGTAACTAAAATTAAAAATTCATTACAGGGGTTCTTCTCTTTTGAGTGGTCCAAAGAATCCATGAACTCGAAGATAGGCCAATTGAGATTACCCAGTCTGAGGAGGAGAAGAAGAAAACAATAAAGAAAAATGAACAAAGTGTATGAGAAGAGTGGGACACAAGAGTACCAATGTATGTATAATGGGAGTTCCAGGAGGAGAGGAGAGAAAGGGGCAGAAAGAACATTTGAAGAAATATTGACTTCAAACTTCCAAGTTTGATGAAAGCTTCTACACATTCAAGAAGCTCAATAAACTCCAAATAAAATCAACTCAAAGAGATCCACACCAAGACATATTTTGGTCAAACTATTAAAAAAGAAAAAAAGACAGAGAATCTTGAAAAGAGTAAGAGAGAAGCAATTCATCACGTACAAGTGATCCTCCATAACATTAACAGCTGATTTCTTTTCAGAAACCATGAAGGGCCTGGGCACAGGGGCTCACACCTCTAATCCTAGCACTCTGGGAGGCCGAAGCGCGTGGATTGCTTGAGCTCACGAGTTCAAAACCAGCCTGAGCAAGAGTGAGACCCCGTCTCTACTATAAATAGAAAGAAGTTAATTGGCCAACTAATATACATAGAAAAAATTAGCCAGGCATTGTGGTGCATGCCTGTAGTCCCAGCTACAAGGGAGGCTGAGGCAGGAGGATTGTTTGAACCCAGGAGTTTAAGATTGCTGTGAGGTAGGCTGACGCCACGGCACTCACTCTAGCCTGGGCAACAAAGTGAGACTCTGTCTCAAAAAAAAAAAAAAGAAGCTCACCAACCTACAAGATAACATAGATTAAAAATTCAATAAAATAAAAAAATACATGAGCAAAATGAGAAGCTCAACAGAGAGATAGAAATCATAATAGAGAGCCAAACAAATTCTACAGCAGAAGAGCACAATGAATAAAATGAAAAATTAAATAGCTTCAACAACAGACTCAATCAAGCAGTATAAAGAATCTGCACATTTGGGCCGGGCGTGGCGGCTCATGCCTGTATCCTAGCACTCTGGGAGGCCGAGGCGGGTGGATCACTCAAGGTCAGGTGTTCTAAACTAGCCTGAGGGAGACCCCGCCTTTACTAAAAATAGAAAGAAACTAATTGACCAACTAAAAATATATAGAAAAAATTAGCCAGGCATGGTGGCACATGCCTGTAGTCCCAGCCACTCGGGAGGCTGAGGCAGGAGGATCGCTTGAGCCCAGGAGTTTGAGGTTGCTGTGAGCTAGGCTGACGCCACGGCACTCACTCTAGCCTGGGCAACAAAGCGAGACTCTGTCTCAAAAAAAAATAATAATAATAATCTGCACATTTGAAGATAGGTTATTTGAAATTTGCCAGTCAGAGGAGAAAAAAAGAATGCAAAAGACTGAAGAGGGTCTATGCCAGTAATGGAACACAATCAAGTGAACCAATATATACATTATAGAAGTTCCAAAAGTAGAAAAGAGAAAGAAAATGACAGAGAGATTATTTAAAAAAATGACTGAAAATCTCCCCAAATCATGGGAGGGAAATAGATATCTAGATTCATGAAGCTCAAAGGAGTCCAAATATAATCAACCCAAAGAAGACTGTGCTGACGTGCATTATAATCAATTCTCAAAAATCAAAGATAAAGAGAATTTTGAAAGCAGCAAGAGAAAAGCAACTTGTCACATGTAATAGAACTCTCATAAGATTATCAGTTGATTTTTAGTAGAAACTTTGCTAGACAGGAAGGAGTAGGATAATATATTCAAAGTATTGAAAGAAAAGAAAAATACCAAAAAGTATACCCACCACAATTATCCTTTAAAAGTGAAGGAGAGAGAAAGTCTTTCTAAGAGAAATAAAAACTGAGTGAGTTCATCACCCCTAGATCTGCCTTATAAGAAATACTTCAGGGAGTTATTCAAATTGAAACAGAAAGGTGTTTAAAAACAATACCAAAGCATAAATCTGATTAGTAAAGGCAAATATATAAACAAATATGGAATAACGTAATATTGAAACAGTGGAGTATAAATTATTTTTAATGCTAATATAAGAGTTAAAAGATAATAATGTGTTAATGGATAAACAATATAAAAAGAAGTAAATTCCAACTAGATGAACACAGAAAGTGTGTGTGGAGGGAATTAAAGGTATAGAATTTCTGTATATGATTGAAGTTAAGTTGTTATCAACTTAAAATACATGGTTACAACTACAAGATATATTTAAGTAATGAGCTAACCACAAACAAATAAAATATAATAGATCCACAAAAGATTTTTAAAAAGCAAATCACTACCCCCAAAAATCACATAACAAAGGATGACAGCAAGAGAGAAAGGGGGGACAACACAATTGCAAAGGAGACAAGACAAGTAACAAAATGGCAATAATTGCTATCAATGTAAATGGATTAAGCTCCCTAATCAAAAAGCATAAAATGGCTACATAGATTTTTAAAAAAATATCCAGCAATCCAGCTATATACTGGTCTAAAAGAGACTGACTTTAGAATAAAAGACACAGAGGCTGAAAGTGAAGCGGTGGAAAAAGATATTCCATGCAAACAGTAATCAAAAGAAAGTAGGGTTGGCTATAGTTATTAGACAAAATAGACTTCAAATCAAAAACTGTCTCTAGAGACAAAGAAGGTCATTATACAATGATAAAAGATCAATTCAATAGAAAAATTATAACAACTATAAATATATATAAACTCAATATCAGAGTGCTTAAATATGTAAAGCAAATATTGACAGATCTGAAGGGAGAAATTGACATCAATACAAAATAGCTGGGGCTTCAATAGCCTACTTACATTAATGTATAGAACATCCAGACAGAAAACCAATAAAGAAATAGCTGACTTGAACAACACTATAACCAAAATATACTTAACAGATGTACACAGCACTCTCCACCCGATAGAAGAATATACATTCTTCTCAAGCATATATGGAACATTTTCCAGACTAGATCTCATGTTAGGTCACAAAACAAGTCTTAACAGATTTAGGAAGATTGAAATCATTGTAGGTATCTTTTCTAACCACAATGGAATGAAACTAGAAATCAATAACAGCAAGAAAATGGGAAAACTCACAGATACATGGAAACTAAACAACATACCTGTGAACAATCTGGGTCAAACAGGAAACTAAAAGGGAATTTAAATAGTATCTTGAGATACACACAGAAGAAAACACAGCATAGCACAACTTACAGGATTTTATTAAAGGCAGTACTAAGAAGAAAGTTTGCAGTGATAAATGCCTGCATTAAAAAAGAAGATCTGGAATAAGCACCCTAATGTTACACCTAAAGGAACTAGAAAAAGAAGAGCAAATTAAAGATGGGCAACAGACCTGAAGAGACATTTCTCATAAGAAAATAAGCAAATGGCCAATAGGTATATGAAAAGTGCTCAACATTGTTAATCATCAGGGAAATACAAATCAAATCCACAAAGAGATATCATCTTATCCCAGGGAGTATAGCTATTATCTGAAAGACAAAAATAACAAATGCTGGCGAGGATGTGGAGAAAGGTGAACACTCATACACTGTTAATGGGAATGCAAAGTACTACAGCCACTGTGGAAAACAATATGGAGTTTCCTCAAAAAACTAAAAATAGAACTAACATATGATCCAGCAATCTCACTACTGGGTATAAATCCAAAAGAAAGGAAATCAATATAGCAAAGAAATATCTGCACTCTCATGCTCACTGCATCACTAGTCACAATGGAATCAACGTAAGTGTCCATCAGCAGATGAATGGATAATGCAAATGTGGTGTATATACACAATGGAATGTTATTCAGCCATTAAAAAGAATGAAACCGTGTCACTTGCAGCAACATGGATGGAACCAGAGGTCGTTATATTAAGTGAAATAAATCAAGCATAGAAAGATAAATATTGCATGTTCTTACTCACATGTAGAGGCTAAAAAATGGAGCTCATGGAGGTAGAGAGTAGAATGGTGGTTACTGGAGGCTGAGAAGGGAAGGAGAGAAGAGGGGGTGAAGAGAACTTGGTTAAAGGGTACAAAAATACAGTTAGATAAAATAAGCTCTAGTATTTGATAGTATAGTAGGGAAATTATAGTTAACAAAAATTTATTGTATTTTTCAAAAGAGCTAGACAAGAAGAATTGTAATGCTTCCAACACAAAGAAAAGAAGTGTTTGAGGTGATAGATATCCCAATTACCTTTATTTGATCATTATACACATTGTGTATAGGTATCACAATATTACATGTACCCCAAAATATGTATAACTATTATATATCAATTTTTTAAAACTAGGGAATTCAAGCACAAAGCATTCAATCATTTTTCTCAAGACTCAAGTTTGCCTGAAGAGTCTATATCCCTATATGTTTACTGCCTCTAAAAATAGAGAGGCAGCATATGTAATTTAAAATTGTATATTGTATTTTAAAGTTATTTATTAGAATTATGGTGGTGATAATCAAATTAAGTATAAACCAGATATTTTAAGGTGTGATGACTTCTAGAGAATGGACTATCACTCAGAGAATATGGAAGAATAATGTTGCAAATCTATATAATTTATTTTTATATTATTAAATGTTTCTTTTACAATGTGGGTATATTATTTCTATTAAAACAAAACAATAATAAAAAGAAAAGGAACAAAGTTAGCAGAAAAGAAGGAAATGATAAAGGTTACAGCAGAAATAAACCAAATAGAGAATAGGAAAATAGATAAAACACAATGAAACTAAGAGTTGGTTTTTTGAAAAGGTAAACAAAAGGCCTTAATGTTAGCTAGCCTAAGAAAAAAGAGAGACAACTCAAATAAATAAAATCAGAAATGAAAGAGAAGACATTACAATGGATGCCTTATAAATAAAAAGCATTATATGGGATTGTTATAAACAATTATATGCCAACAAACTGGATAACAGAGGAAAAGTGGATAGATTCCTAGAAGCATATAATCTACCAAAACTGAATCAAGAAAAAATAGGAAGCCTAACAGACAAAGGTTATAGAATCAGTAATCAAGAACCATCCAACAAAGAAAAGCCCAGGATCTATGCCTTCACAGGTAAATAACAACAAACATTCAAATTAGAATTAATAACAATCCTCCTTACTTAAACTGTTCCAAAAAAATAGAAGAAGAGGGGACTCTTCCAAACTCACTTGAGGCCAGCATCACCCTGATTCCAAAATGAGACAAATACACAAGAAAATAAAACTATATGCCGATACTCCTGATGAACATAGATGCAAAAATCCTTAATAAAATACCAGTAAACCAAATGCAACAGCACATTAAAAGAATCATAAACCATAGCCAGGTGAGATTTATCCCTGGGATGCAAAGATGGTTCGATATAAACAACTCAATCAATGGCATACCACATTAATAAAATGATAGAAAATAAACACTGGATCATCTCAATAGATGCAGAAAAAGCATTTGAAAAAGTCCAATGTATATTCATGATTAGAATACTCAACAAAATAGGTATAGAAGAAACTAACCTCAATATGATAAAGGCCATACATGAAAAGCCTTCAGCTAATATCATAATCAATCAGGAAAAACTGAAAGCTTTCCCTCTAACAACTGGGACAAGGTAAGGAGGCCCCTCTCACCACTTCTTCTCAAGATAAAATTAGAAGTTGTAGCCAGAGCAGTAAGGTCAGAAAAAAAAGGCATCCGAAGCTGCTGAGAATTAACTACTCTCCCAGCAAAACAGGTCCCAGGCAGGATCGTTGCAAGAGATTTGGAAATAACAGAGACAGAGAAATAACAGAGACAGAGACAACATGCAGTTTAAAGTGATAGGTGACTCAAGGGTCCTCCAGCATTCCTGTGAGCTGTGAGGCCCTGAGTGAAATCCCACATCAGGATTTATTGTTACAGCAAGCAGTTGTCCTTGGTTAAAGAATATGTGTACAGCTCATTTGTTGAGGTTTCAAGGCTCCCGAAGGTTCCAAGGGACCCTTACCTAATTCTGTCTACAAAAATAGATGGTTACAAAATTTTTCTAAGATAAACATGTTAAGCCCTAAGTTAAGAATAGACCTAGCTGAGCAGACAAATTAAAGATAAAAATGTATAAAGCAAGAACACTGAGTCTGTATACTAATCTAACCTATTTCTCTAAATACAAAGATATGTGGTTAGGAGTGAATCAGGAATAGCCTTAAAGTTCAAGACAGTTCCACCTGCCCATTGTTTGCTGGGCAGGCATTTCAATCAGCTTCTCAGCCTTGGGCCCAAACTGAGCTCCGCCTTGCAATAAGCTCTAGGCGATAGCTTGCAGCTTGAAGAAATGTTGCTTTGCAGACATCCTCTGACAATGCCTCCTTTTGTTGCTAAACAGTTTCTAGTCTATGAATTAACATGTCCACAGATTCCTTCAAGGCAAGGCCCTGCAAAACTCCTGAAACCTCTCATATCTCTTAGCCCTATTTCCCAACAAAAGTCTGCAAGGAAGAAGAAAAATTATCTCTGTTTGCAAATGGCATGATCATATATGTAGACAACTCTGACAACTCAACAATTTTTGTATTTCTACATATTATGGGGGTACAAATGTTTAGGTTACATATGTTGCCCTTGCCCTCGACCTTGGAGTCAGAGCTTCAAGCGTGTCCATCCCCCAGATGGTACGCATCGCACTCATTATGTATGTATATATGTATGTATGTATGTATATACCTATCCCCTCCTCCCCCTTCCCACCTGCCCGATGCCCGATAAATGTTATTCCTATATGTGCACTTAGGTGAACTCAACAATTTTTTAAAAACCTTATTAGTACTAATAAGAAAATTCAGTAAAGTTTCAGGATACAAAATAAAATACAAAAATCAGTCACATTTCCATACACAATGAACTATCTGAAAAAGAAATTCCACTCAAAATTGCAACAAAAAAATAAAATATATAGGATAAACTTAACCAAAACGGTAAAAGACTTTCACACTGAAAATTATAAAAGAGTAATGAAAGAAAAAAAGAGAGAAAGCCCATGTTCATGGATAGGAAAAATCAATATTGTTGAAATGTCCATACTACCCCAAGTTATATACAGATTCAATGCAATCTCTACCAACATTGCAATGGCATTCTTTACAAAATAGAAAAAAAAATCCCAAAATTTATATGAAACCACAAAAGACCCCAAATAGCCAAAGCAGTTTTGAGCAAGAAGAACAAAGCTGGAAGTATCACAATTCTTGGTTTCAAAATATATCACAAAGCTACAGTAATCAAAACAGTGTATTACTGGCACAAAAACAGACCAATTGAACATAATAGGGAACTCAGAAATAAATCCACTCATATATGACCAACTAATCTTCAACAAAGATACCTAGGAAACACAATGAGGAAATGATAGTCTCTTTAATAAATGATGTTGGGAAAACTGGATAGCCACATGCTGAATAATAAAATTGGACCCTTATCTCACACCATATACAAAAATCAACTAAAAGTGGATTAAAGATGTAAACATAAGACTGGAAACCATAAAACTATTATTAATAGCAGAAAAGATAGAGGAAAGTCTTTTGACATTTGTCTGGTAATGTCTTTTGAGGATATAACATTAAAACCAAGGCAAAAAGGCAAAAATAAACAAGTGGATCACATCAAACTAAAATGCTTCTGCATAGTAAAGGAAATGATCTGCAGAGTGTAAAAGGCAACCTATAGAATGAGAGAAAATATTTGAAAACCATATATCTGATAAGGAGCAAATATCCAAATCATATAAAGAACTCATACAACTCAATAGCCAAATAATAATGATAATAATCTAACTTTAAAAATGGTCCAAAGACCTGAATGGATATTTCTCGAAAGAAGATATACAGGTGCTTCTTTTTTAGAAGGGTGCTCAACACCATAAATCAGGGAAATGCAAGTCAAAACACAATGAGATATCACCTCACACCTGTACGAATGGCTACTAGTAAAAACAAAGATAACAAATAGTAATGAGGATATGAATCTAATGTACAGGATGTACATTAATCCTGTACAGATCTGTAAATCCTGTACAGATCTAATCCTGTATAGATCTAAAACACAGCAATGTGAATGCAGTTAACAATACTGTGTTGTAGACTTGAAATTTGCTAAGAGGGTGGATCTCAAGTATTGTCACTACCACAAAAAATATGAATAGTACACTAGAAAAAAATAAAACACAAGAGATAGCAGTTAACTTATTAATAGTTAATGAACTAGTGGGGGAGAGATATAGAGCATATGGAAAACAAATAGCAAAATGTCAATAGTCCTTATTAGTAATTACTTGAAACATAAATGGATTAAGGCAGAGATTGGTAGAATGGATTTTTTAAAAACCACATGATCCAACACTATGCTATTTACAAGATACTCAAAAAACCAAATAGGTTGAAAGTGAAAATATGGAAAAAGATAGTCTCTGCAAATAGTAACCAAGGAAGCTAGAGTGGCTACACTCCAGACAAAATAGACTTAAATACAAAACTTTTTTCACAGAGAAGTGTGAACACTATATACACATGATCCCTGACTTATGATTGGTGGACTTATATGATTTTTTACTTTATGATGTTGGGAAAACAATGCACATTCAGCAGAAACTGTATTTCAAGTACCTTTACAACCAGTCTGTTTTTCACTTTCAGTACAACATTCAATAAATTACATGAGCTGTTCAACACTTCATTATAAAATAGGGTTTGTGTTAGATGATTTTGTCCAACTGTAGGATAATGTAAGTGTTCTGAGCATGTTTAAGGTAGTCTAGGCAAAGCTATGATGTTTGGTAGTTTAGGCATATTAAATGCACTTTAAACTTACTGTATTTTCAACTTATGATGAGTTTATCAGGATGTAACTCCATGGTAAGTTGAGGAGCATCTGTATTGACAAAAGGGTCAATTCATCAAGAAGAATAGCAATTACACATTACTTTATAATTATAAATTATCCATTGAATATATCTCTAACCATACTGCACAACTGCAGTTGCATTTTTAGTTCTTCCTTCTTATCTGACATCTACTTCTGACACAGGATATATTAGTTACCTATGGCTGTGTAGCAAATTACTCCAAACTGTAGTGGCTTGAAGCAACATTTATTATCCTAGATTCCCCAGGTCAGTGTAGATACATCCTCTGGCTCAAGGTCTTTCACTAAGTTGCAATCAAGGAGTCGGCTACGGCTACAGTCAGCCCAAGCCTCAACCAGGGAAGGACCCGCTTCAGGCAGCCCTCAGCTTCTCCTTGCTGTTGGCCAGAGACACCAGGGCCTTGCCACGTGCGCCTCTGTGCATGCAGCATGGCAGCTTCCTTCTCCCAGAGAGAGGGCTCCCAGAGAAAGCGTGGGGAAGACGGAGAGAGAGGGCAAGCAAGACAAAAGCCATTACGCCTTTTTGCAACCTAATCTCAATAACGACATCCCATCATCTTTGCCATGTTCTGTGTGTCACAAGTCTGTCACAGGTCTAGCCTGCAGGCAAGGGAGAGGGGCACTGGAAGTCATTGTGCAAGCTGCCTGCCTCACAAGGCTGCCATTAAGGTAGTGCTTCTTGAACCAACCCAGAGAAAGAACCAACTTTTTTAAAAATTGTAATTTGTTGGAGAGGGGAAAATGGCAGACAAATGGGCACTGGCCAGCTCACCGCTCCCAGTGCAGACGGCTGCCCACGTGCACATCACTCGCTCTGGAAGCAGCCTCGTGACTTCGCAGAGAAGCAACGTGGGACACTCAGTGTGGGGGAAAAGGTGACGGGGAGGTACATACGCAAAGATCAGAGAGAGGAGAGCCGCGAGGGCACGGAGCCGAGGGCCGCACTTGCTTTGCTGGTGCAGCGCAACCCCACCTGCAGGAGGACACCCACCGCCCTACAGACCTCCTACCCGCCCGGACGGGACAGCCCTGGAGTCGGTGCGGAGCACTGCACTAGACCACAGGTCTCGGGAGCAGAGGCTTAGCCAGGGCCAGCCTGAACTCTTGGGTGCTCCGTGCTGGGACTGCGCTGGGCTGCGGAGAGTCTGGATGACCTACGGCTTCCCTGAGCTGTGCCCTGGAACTGGGAGCCAAGCGCTTCACCCCTAGAAATCATCTATACCTGGGCACAGGAAGTGAACGGAGAGCAGCAGGCGCCGACTAGGGTGCCTGGGTGACCAGTCAGGCGAGTGCAGCTGGGGCATGGAGGGCTGCGACATCCGCACGCCTGGCCTGGCATCCGCGGGTCCCTTGAGCCCGCAGCCTGCCTGGCCTTGCCCCTTCTCCAGCTCGGGGGAACCCAGAGCCTGCCCTGGCCAGTGAGCTGAGAGCTTCTTGGACGGGGCAGCAGCCCCGCCCCCAACCCAGCCAATCAGCTTCACACCCCGCAGCTTTGTCCTCTCCAGGGGGCTTCCACTCCTCAGCTTCCCTTTGGCTCATGGCCACGCACACATTTCTCAACTCCGACCCAGACTGCAGGAGCCGCAGGGACCCAGTGGGTCCTGGGATGCTCTGCCTGACTCTAGAGCCTGGTCATTCTGGACGGACTGCCTCTGGGAGAGAGGGTTGGAGAAGACCTGATTGCTGGTTTTCCTCTGCCCTCTTTTCTCCCCTGCCCCTAACACACCCAGAGCCAGAGACAATTGAGCCGCCACACAGAGGCTCCCACAGGGAGTGGGGCTCAGTCCTCTCCTTTTGGGGTCCTGCAGTGGACTGAGGGGTGCTCAGACTAGGAGCTGCCTGCCTGCCAGCCCTACCAGCTGCTGCTTGCCTGGAAGCCCCATTAGAGCAAGACAAGCCCCCAGGCAGAGGGACATCAAACCACCTAGGGCACCCTGTGGGTGACATGGGACCAGCATCCTCATCCCTGGCATGGTCAGGGATTGATCTCTGGGGCCTAGGGACAGGCACAGACCAGATCCCATACACTGAGGCCTCAAGTGCAATACCCGGGAGCACAGAGGGGATATTCACCATCTAGTCTCAGGAGGTGGGGGTGCCGCCAGGGGCAGATGAGGGGGAGAGTGCAGTGTGGGTCCTATCTGCAGCTGGTGGGACACCCCTCCCACAGGAGGGCCATGCTCCCAGCTCAGGCCAGGATCCTGCGCAGGGAACCTCCCTTCCTGAATCACAGTTGTAGGGGAGCTTGGCTGGTTTGAGGTCCTGCCTGCTTGCAAAGGCCCAGGAGAAACTGTGGAATAGGGGAGGGTGGAAAGGAGCGAGGCCTCCTCCAGACTGCCTGATTTTTGGTTTCAGACAGTCCGATCTCCACACGCAGACTCTGGTTGAGTGGGGCCATTTCAGCCCCTCCTTGGCAGCTTTGCCCAGAGGCAGGGAACAGACTTTTGAGCCCTACACAACCCTTGCCAGCATTTGTGGAGCTTGAGGGCAGGCTCATCTAACCCTGCGCAGCCTCACTCCCCCACCCACCTCTGCTGTAGTGGAGAATAAAGGACTCACCTGGAAGTTCCAGGACCCTACCCATCAACTGGGGAATTAGAGTGCATCTCCTGAGGAACTAGAACCAGTCACAGGATCCAAAAGCAACAGAGCACCTTGTTCCTTCCAGTAAACACCACCTACTGACAGGGAGGTCAATTTGCATGCCCTTTACAACATTTACTGACTCAGCCATACAGGGTGTGGTTGATTCTCACCCACAAGCACCACCTACTGACTGACTTAGAGATTAAACTGGATATGTCATTAACTAAACAACAAGAAATCCAAAAGTAAGAAATAACAGCTGCTCCAGATGAGAAGGAATCAGTGAAGGAACTCTGGAAGAATCAGAGCAAAAAGTCACCCCCAAAAGGGAAGACAAGCTTCTGAGCAATGGATATTGAAATGACAGATGAGGAATTTCAAACATAGATTGTAAGGAAGTTTAATGAAATACAAGATGAAATAGAAACCCAACACAAACCACAAAAACAATGCAGGAAATGAATGAAAAATTCACTAAAGAAATTCAATAATTAAAGAAAAATCAAACAGAACTACTAGAAATGAAAATTTCATTCAAAGAACTAAAAAACACAGTGGAAAGCCTTAAGAACAGGTTAGATCAGGCAAAGAAAGAATCTCAGAGCGTGAAGACAACAACATTCAATTTAAAAAGTCAGTCACAGAGATAGAGCAGAGAAATATTAATAAGAGGAATAAGCAAAGCCTAAGAGATATACGGAACTGTGTAAAGAGGAGTAACATAAGTATCACAGGAATCCATGAGGGTGAAGAAGAAAATATACAAGGCTTGGATAATTTATTTGAGGGAATAATTGAGGAAAATTTTCCCGGCCTTGCTAGAAATATAGATATCCAGATAAAAGAAGCTCAAGGGACTCCTTGGATACTCACGACAAAGAGGCAAACACATAGTCACCAGACTGGCCAAAATAAACATAAAAGAGGCACTCCTACAAGCTGTAAGGTGAAAGCAACAGGTAACTTACAAAGGAAAACCTGACAGACTCATCACAGACTTCTCCACTGAGACTTTACGAGGTAGAAGGCTTGGGGTCCTCTTCTCAGTCTTCTCAAGCAGAATAATGCCCAGCCTAGAATTCTGTATCCTGCAAAACTAAGTTTCATAAATGAAGGGGAAATAAAGTCTTTCTCAGACAAGCAAACCCTGAGGGAATTTGTCAAGACAAGACCTGCCCTGCAGGAAGTACTCAGAGCTGCATTATTCATTGACCAACTCAATAAACACTAACCAGTGTAAAATCAACCAAAAGCTAAAGATCAAAGGTCAGATACCACAATGCTACAGATAAAACAACAAAGTTCTACTCAACAGGGTGAACAGAAATCCACCCCACTTATCAATTCTTTCAATAATAACTGTGAATGGCTTGAACTGCCCACCGAAGAGACATAGGTTGGCTGAATGGATAAATATACACAAGCCAAACATCTGCTGTCTCCAGGAAACACATCTAATCCACAAGGACTCATTCAGACTTAAGGTGAAAGGAAGGAAAACAATATTGCATGCTAACAGAAACCAAAAGAAAGCTGGAACAGCAATTCTTATAAGAGATAACTTAGTCTTCAAATCAACAAAAGTAATGAAATACAAAGATGGTCATTTTATAATGGTAAAGGCAACAATGCAACAAGAAGACATAACAATTCTAAATGTTTATGCACCCAAAATAGGTGCACCCAGATTCATAAAGCAAATCCTACTTGATCTAAACAAAATGATAAACAGCAGGACCATAATAACTAAGAATTTCAACATCCATGTGATAGAACAGGACAGATCCTCCAAACAGAAAATAAACAAAGAAATAAAGGACTTAAACAGAACTCTAGAATAATGGGCCTAACAGATATTTACAGAGAATTCTACTCCCAAACCACTGAATATATGGTCTTATCATCAGCTCATGGAACATTCTCTAAGACTGACCACATCCTAGGCCCCAAAACATGTCTCAACAAATTTTACAAAATAGAAATTATTCCATGCATCTTATCAGACCAGAGTGGAATAAAATTAGAAATCAACTCCAACAGAAACACTCATCTATACAAAAAGTCATGAAAACTAAACAACCTGCTGTTGACTGATACTCAGGTCAAGGAGAAAATTCAGATAGAAATCAAAAGATTCTTTGAACTTAGTGATAAAAGGGACATAATTTATCAAAATCTGTGGGACACAGCTAAAGCAGTCCTGAGAGGAAAATTCATAGCCATAAATGCCCACATCCAAAAGACAGAAAGATCACAAATCAACAATCTAATGAATTGACTCTAAAAACTGGGAAAGGAAGAGCAAACCAACCTCAAACCCATCAGAAGAAAAGAAATAACCAAGATCAGAGCAGAACTAAATGAAATCAATAACAAAAGAACTATACAGAATATTAATGAAACAAAAAGGTGGTTATTTGAAAAGAGAAACAAAATTGACACACCTCTTGCTAGATTAATCAGAAGCAGAAAAGAAAGGACTTTAATAAACTTGATCAGGAATGAAAAAAGAGAAATTACAACTGATACCATGGAAATACAAAATACCATCTCTGAATACTATAAAAATCTCTATGCACATAAACTTGAAAACATGGAGGAAATGGACAAATTCTTAGAAACACACAGCCTCTCTAGGCTCAATAAGGAAGAAGTAGAATTCCTGAATAGATAAATATCAAGCACTAAAATTGAAGAAGTAATAAAAAGCCATCCTTAAAAAAAATCCCTGGACCAGATGGTTTCACACATGAATTCTACCAGACCTACAAAAAAGAACTGGTGTCCATACTGCAGAAATTATTCTACAACATCGAGAAGGAAGGAATCATCCCCAACATGTTTTACAAAGCCAATATCACCCTGATATCAAAGCCAGCAAAGGACTCAATTAAAAAAGAAAACTACAGACCAATATCCCTTATGAATGTACATGCAAAAATTCTCAATAAAATCCTAGCAAATTGAAGTCAGCTGCTCATCAAAAAAATAATCCATCACAACCAAGTGGGCTTCATCCCAGGGATGCAAGGATGGTTCAAGATATGCAAATGCATAAAGGTAATTCACCACATAAATAGAAGTAAAAACAAATACCATATATTCCTCTCAATAGATGCAGAAAAAGCATTCAACAAAATTCAGCACCCATTTATGATAAGAACACTTAACAAAATAGGCATAGACAGGTCTTACCTCAAAATGATAAAAGCTATATAGGACAAACCCATAGCCTACATCATACTGAACAAGGAAAAAATTGAACACATTTCCATTTAGAACTGGAACCAGACAAGGTTGCCCTCTATCACCACTTCTATTCAACATAGTGCCAGAAGTCCTTGTCAGAGCAATCAAGAGAAGGAAATCAAGGGCATCCAAACAGGGGCAGAAGAGGTCAAACTATCACTATTTGCTAACAATGATCTTATATCTAGAAAATCCCAAAGATTCTGCCAAGAAACTACTGGGATTGATAAATAAGTTCAGCAAAGTCTCAGGTTACAAAATGAATATACACAGATCAGTAGCATTCATATATGACAACAACAGTCAAACTGAGAACCAAATCAAAGAGTCAATACCTTTTACAATAACAACAAAGAAAATAAAATACCTTAGAATATATTTAACTAAGGAGGTGAAAGACCTCTCCATAGGGAAGACTACAAAACACTGAAGAAGGAAATAGCAGATGTAAACAGATGGAAAACCATACCATGCTCATGGATTGGCAAAATCAATGTTGTTAAAATGTCTTTACACTACCCAAAGTGATCTACGGATTCAATGCAATCTCTATTAAAATATCAACATCATTGTTCACAGATCTAGAAAAAATAATTCTACTCTTCATATGGAACCAGAGAAGACCCCACATAGCTAAAGCAACCTTAAGCAAAAAGATCAAATTGGAAGGTATCAATTTACCAGACTTCAAGTTGTACTACAAGGCTATAGTAACCAATACAGCATGGTACTGGCATAAGAACAGACACATAGACCAATGAAACAGGAGTGAGAACCCAGATATGAAACTACCCTCATATAGCCATCTAATCTTTGACAAAACAGACAAAAACATACACTGGGGAAAAGAATCCCTATTCAATAAATGGTGCTGGGAAAATTGGATAGCCACAAGTGGAAAACTGAAACAGGATCCACACCTCTTACCTCTCACAAAAACCAGCTCACACTGCACTAGAATTTTTTATAGTAGCACAATTCACAATTTCAAAGATGTAGAAACAACCTAAGTGCCCATCAATACACGAGTGGATTAATAAACTGTGGTATAAGTTCCATTCAGCTATAAGAAACAATGGTGATCTAGCACCTGTTGTATTTTCCTGGATAGAGCTGAGCCCATTCTACTACGTGAAGTATAACAAGAATGGAAAAACAAGCACCACATGTACTCACCATTAAATTGGTATTAACTGATCAACACTTATGTGCACATATAGTAGTAACATTCATCGGATGTCGGGCAGGTCAGCATGGGTAGGAGAGTATGGGTAAATTCACACCTAATGGGTGCAGTGCGCACCGTCTTGGAGATGGACATGTTTGAATCTCTGACTTGGGTGGGGCAAAGGCAATAATCTAATCATCTGTAACCCTATAATAAGCTGAAATAAAAAAAATAATAAATCAACTCATGATGGATAATAGACTTAAACCTAAGGCATGAAACCATAAGAATGGTTTAGAAGAAAACATTGGAAAATCTCTTATAAACATTGGCCTAGGCAAAGAATTTATGAAGACCCCAAAAGCAATCACAGCAACAACAAAAATAAATAAATGTCACCTGACCACATTACAAAGCTTCTGCACAGCCAAGGAAACTATAGAGTGAACAGACAACCTATGGAAGGGGAGAAAATATTCACATGCTACACATCTGATAAAGGGCTTATAACTAGAATCTATATAGAACTCAGGAAAATTAACAAGACAAAATCAAACCACCTCATTATAAAGTGGGCAAAAGACATGAACAAAAACTTTTCAAAAGAAGACAGAATAACGGCCAAGAAACACATGAAAAATTGCTCAACATTTCGAATCATTAAGGAAATGCAAATAAAAACCACAATGAAATATCACTTAAATCCAATGAGAATGGCTTTTATCAAAAAGTCCCAAAACAACAACTGTTGGTGTGGATGTGGAGAGACAGGAACACTCATACACTGCTGGTGTGACTGAAAACTAGTACAACCTCTATGGAAAGTAGTATGGAGATACCTCAAAGAACCAAAAGTAGAACTATCTTTTGATCTAGCAATCTCAATACTGTGTATGTATGCAAAGGAAAAAAAGACATTCTATAATAAAGACATCTACACTCAAATGCTTATAGCAGCACAATTCATAATTGCAAAGATGTGGAATCAACCCAAGTGCCCATCAATACATGAGAGAATTAATAAAATGTGGTATATGTATACCATGGAGTTCTACTCAGCCACAAAAAAACAATGGTGACTAGCACCTCTTGTATTATCCTGGATAGAGCTGGAGCCCATTCTACTAAATGAAGTATCAGAAGAATGGAAAAACAAACACCATGTGTACTCACCATTATATTGGCACTAATTGATCAGAACTTATGTATACATATGAAAGTAAAATTTATTGGGTGTCAGGCAGGAGAGGGGATGGGTAAATTCACACCTGGGTGCAGTGAGTGCTTTCTGGGGGATGGGCACACTTGTAGCTCTGACTGGGCAGTACAAACACAATATATGTAACCAAAGTGTTTGTACCCCTGTAATATCCTAAAATTAAAAAAAATTGTTGCAAGTTAATATTTTTATAAAATAAAATAGAAATTCATTTCTAGAAAAATAAAATTACAAAGGCTTAAAAAAGAATAGCAATTATAAATAATATATATACCTAATAACAGAGCCCCAAAATAAATAAATTGAGGGGATAAATATAAAGCTCTTAATAATAGCTAGAAGCTTTAATACCCTACTCTTAGCAGGTAGAACAATTAGACATAAGAGCAATAAGAAAACAGAGGACTTGAGCAACACTATGAACCGACTTGACCCATCAGTCATATATAGAACACTACACTCAACAGCAGCAGAATAAATATTTTTCTCAAGTGAACAGGGAACATTATTACTAACAAAAAGGATTATGAAGGAATACTATTGGACACTTGTATGCTAATAAATTAGATAACTTAGATGAAATGGACAAATTCCTAGAGACATGCAAACTACCAAAACTGACACAGGATATAGAAAATATGAATAAACTTATAACAAGAGATTGAATTGGTAATCATAAAACTACCCATAAAGAACAGCCTAGTCCCAAATGGCTTTACAGGCAAATTCTACTGAACATTTACAGAATTAATACCAACTCTTTACAAACTCTTCTAAAAGATGGAAAACACTTCCCAGCTCATTCTATGAGGCTAGTATTATCCTGCTACCAAAACTTTGGTTTGCTACCAAAGGAAAGCAAACTACAGACCAATATCTAATATGAATATACAGCAAAAATCCTCAAAAATCTGGGAGGCCGAGGCGGGCGGATTGCTCAAGGTCAGGAGTTCAAAACCAGCCTGAGCGAGACCCCATCTCTACTATAAAAATAGAAAGAAATTAATTGGCCAACTAATATATATATTAAAAAAAAAAAATTAGCCGGGCATGGTGGCGCATGCCTGTAGTCCCAGCTACTCGGGAGGCTGAGGCAGCAGGATTGCTCGAGCTCAGGAGTTTGAGGTTGCTGTGAGCTAGGCTGACGCCACGGCACTCACTCTAGCCTGGGCAACAAAGCGAGACTCTGTCTCAAAAAAAAAAAAAAAAAAAAAAAAAAATCCTCAAAAATATTAGCAAACATATCCAGCAACATATAAAGAGAGTTATATACCATGCCAAGTGAGGTTTGTACTGGGAATTCAAGGTTGATTTAACACCCCCAAATCAATTAATGTAATACAGCATATTAATGTAATAAAAAATGCAAATGATCACCTCAATAAACATAGAAAAAACATTTGACAAAATCCAACACCCTTTCTTGATACAATCTAAGAATAAAAAAGAAGTCAATACTCAACAATCTCAGAAAAGAATGGAATTTCCTCAACATGATAGAGAGTATCTAAGAAAAACTATCAGTTAACATCAAACTTATTGGTGAAAGACTGGACGTTTTACCCTGCTTCTAAGACAAGGAACTTAGACCACCACTTCTATTAAACATTGTAGTGGAGATTTTAGACAAAAACAAGTAATAAAAGTCATCTAGGTTGGAAAAGAAGAAGAAAAAATATCCCTATTCCATATGACATAATCTTGTACACAGAAAATTCTAAGGAATCCACAAGAAAAAACCTTTTAATTCACCAAAGATCAATATCTAAAAAAATCAATTGTATTTCTGCATACTAGCAATTAACAATTCAAAAATGAAATTAAGAAAACAATTCCATTTAAAACAGCCTCAAAATAGTAAAATATATAGAAATAAATTTAATAAAAGAAGTACAAAATTTATACTCTAAAACTATGAAACTGTTGAAAAAAATTAAGAAAGAGTTAAATACATGGAGAGAATTTCTATGTTCATGGATTGGAATATTAAGATGGCAATACATCTGAAATTAATCTACAGAATCAATACAACCCTATCAAAATGCCAGCTGGATCATTGTTTTAGAAATTTACAAGCTATTTATAAAATTTGTATGGATATTCAACAGACCTAGAATAGCCAAAATAATCTTGAAAAAGAATAAAGTTGGAGCCCTCACATTTCTGGATTTCAAAACTTACTACAAAGCAACTGTAACTAAGACACTATGGTACTGGCATAAGGATATATATATATATATCTCGATGGAATAAAATTGAGAGTCCCAAAATAAATTCATGTATGGACCATAAATATGGTCACCTGATTTTCAAGAGGGGTGTAAAGACCTGGCAAAACATAGTCTTTTCAACAAACGGTAATAGGACAATGGGCTATATCCACATGCAAAAGAATGAAGTTGGACACATATCTCATGCCACATGCAAAAATTAACTCAAAACAGATCGAAGGGCCAGGTGCAGTGGCCCACACCTGTAATCCTAGCACTTTGGGAGGCCGAAGAGGGAGGATTGCTTGAGCCCAAGAGTTCAAGACCAGCCTAGGCAATAGCAAGACCCCATTCTCTATAAAAAAATCAGCCAGGTGTGGTGTTGCACACCTGTAGTCCCAGCTACTCAGGAGGCTGAGGCAGGAGGATCACTTGAGCCCAGGAGTTGAAGGCTGCAGACAGCCATGATGACACCACTGCATTCTAACCTTGGAAACAGAGGGAGACCCTGTCTTAGGAAGGAAAGAAAGAAAGAAAGAAAGAAAGAAAGAAAGAAAGAAAGAAAGAAAGAAAGAAAGAAAGAAAGAGACCAAAATGCCAGAGGTCCAACTATAACTCTTTTAGAGAAAAACATAGGGCTAAATCTTTGTAAGCTTGGATTTTTCAGTGGATCCTTATATATGACACCAAATGCAGAAGCAACAACAACAAAATAGTAAATGGGACTTTATCAAAATTAAAAACGTTTGTGCCTCAATGGCTCTATCAATAAAGTGAAAAGACAACATACATAATGGGAGAAAATATTTGGAAATCACATGCCTCTGCAGTCCCCAACCTGTGGCCCATTAGGAAACAGGCTGTGCATCACTGCCTGAGCTCCGTACCAGCCCCTCCCACGACACCCCACCCCACCCACCCCTGGTCTGTGGAAAAATTGTCTTCCATGAAACTGGTCCCTCATGCCAAAAAGGCTGGGGACTGCTGATTCCTGACAAGGAACTTGTATCTAGACTATATAAAGAACCCTTATAACTCAATAATAGACAAATAACTGAATTTAAAAATAGACAAAAGATCTGAGTAGATACACAAACGGCCAAAAGCACCTGAAAAGATGCTCAACATCAATTGTCTCAGGGAAATGCAAATTCAAACCACAAAGAGATATCACTTCACACTCACTAGGATGGGTATAATTAAAAAGACAAATAATAAGTGTTGGCAAGAAATTGGAGAAATGTTGACAAATGACATCCTCAAATACTGTTGGTGAAAATGTAAAGTGCTGTAGCCCCTTTGGAAAACAGTCTGGCAGTTCCTAAACTAAAGGCAGTGTCACTATTTGACCCAGCAATTCCTACATAGATTATATGCACGAAAAATGAAAACATATGTGCACACAAAACTTGCACATAAATGTTCATAGTATGTTCATGGTGGCCAAAGGTGGAAACAACCCAAGTATCCATCAGCTGATGAAAATGCGGCACATGGGTACAACGGAATATTATTCAGCCACGAAAAGGAATGAAAGGCTGATCCACGCTTCAACACGGGCGAGCTTGGAAAGCATTCCTCAAGAGAAAGAAGGCAGTCACAAAGGACACGTGCATGATCCCATTTATATGAAAGTCCAGAAGGAGCAAATCTATATGTAGAGAAAGTAGATCAGTGGTGACTGGGGCTGCAGGGGCCACCGATAAAGGTTACAGGGTTCTTTTCTGAGGGGAAGAACATGTCCTATGATGGGCTGTGGTGATGCTTCCCCGCTCTGTGGATACATCCAAGCTACTGGACGTGCACTTTGCACTGATGAATAGTCTGGTGTATGAATAATACTCTAATGAAGCAGAGCCATGGCCCTGAACCAGGGCACTGCTGAACCAGGTCACCCGCTGTCTGTCGCCCTTAGAGCGCTCCCGCCTCGCAGCCACTGTTCCTGTCTTCTCCCCACAGGGCCACTGTCCAGGCCCCTCTCACGGCGGTCCAGACCGGTTCAGCCGAGACGCAGCTCCGTCCTGCGGGCGCTCTCAGAAGGACTTCGCGAAGGCGAGGCCCATTTGGTTTTAACCAGACGCTGTCTCCAGCTCCCTGGCGTCAGTCTCCTCTCTCGGGTCACAGGCTGGGCGACGTTCCCTTGTGTCCGTCCTGCCGGCACGCCCGCGACAGTCTCGGCCCGGCCGGGCCGGGGCGGCATCCGGGGGCGGCTGGCGCGGAGGGCGCGAGCGGCCGGCTCGGGCTCAGCACTAACGCGGGGGAGGCCCGGGACTGCCCGGCTCCGCCCTGGCCGCGACCGGTCCGCGCTGGCCGCGACGGCGGTGGCCGCCCCACGCCGCCCGCCGAGCGGGCCAGGCCTCCTGGTGCAGGCGCTGCCCGGGGTTCTCAGAGCCGCCGCTCCGCGCTGCAGGCAGCCTCGGCCCGGTCGGCGGTGGCCAAGGCTCGCCTCTCACGCCGTGTCTTCCCTGCCTGTTCTCTCTGCCCGCTGGGCTTGTGGCTCGTCTCGTGCCATAATAAATGGCACCTCCGTTAGGACAAGAACAGTGGCCTTCGCGTTTCTCTGACCCCCACAGCCTTCATCGTGGCATACCGTATACAGAAAGCCATTGACTGAAACACCTCAAAAGCCAGAACGGCACCACGCACAGAGCGAGCCGGCTCTGCGTCCCTCGGCAGGGGTCCCTGCGGTCCCTCGGCAGGGGTCCCTGCCGTCCCTCGGCAGGGGTCCCTGCGGTCCCTCGGCAGGGGTCCCTGCGTCCCTCGGCAGGGGTCCCTGCGCGCGCGGACGCTCCTCCTCCGCCCCTCTCCGGCGCGTGCCCCGCCGTGCGCTGACGGGGGAGGCTTCTGGAGAACAGGGAAGGACCGTAAATAGCTACGGCGACGTCTTACTTCAAGACATTAGCGGTGGTTATTGGATTAGCCACGGGGGCACTCCAGGCACGGGCGGGGCGTGGGGTGGGGGTGGGAATCCTGCACCTGAAATTGGTAACCTAGAATTTGAGTCCGGCAGGCCAGGGCCTCCGGCGGGAAGCTCTGCAACTGTTGGCATTTGCTTAGACGAGCACGCCAAATACAATGCCTCAGTCTTGGAGCGAGAAAGGGTATATGCCGCTGGGCTTGGACGGGATTTATGGTAGGTGACAGGCATCCAGTTTACATCCGTGTTCCTGTCTCTGTTCCCAAATCCTGAGCCGCAGTTTGATCTTGGGGAATCCTTCATTCTTTGGGCCACAGGTTCCCTATCTGTAAAATGGACATATTGGCTCAGACTTTCTGGGGTTCGCGTATTTGCTTGGTGAAGGGAACTCCTGTCTGGTTAGTCCATAACTTTCCCTGGGTCTCTGCCACTGCTCTGCGAGCTTCTGAATTTGGGTATTTCCTCCCGAGCCCAGCGGGGCTCAGCGTGGTGTTTTTCTGCCTCTTCCTGGGCTGCCTCAGGGATGCAGAAGGGAGGTGTGGGTGGCAGAGGACAGATGTGAGCCCATACCTGCCAGCTGGGAGAGGCCCAGTCTGAGTGGCCCCCAGGCAGGACATCCAGGAGCGGGAGTGGCGCAGCCTCGCACTGCCCGGGCTCCGCGCTGCGCCCCAGGGCCCGGCTGTGTCCGTCCGCGCCGCCTGGCCGATCCTGGCTGAGGCTCCGTGTGCGACACAGTGGGGCGTCTGTGACGTCATGGAGCCCCTTGCCAACTTGACTCCACCCAGGGCAAGTCAAATCCTCCCTGCTGCCCAGAGTCCTCCTCCATCCCACCGCCTCTGTGCTGTCAGATGTCCCTAGTTTGATGGTGAATTTATTGGGGCTCAGAGAGGGTGACCTGTCACACTGCCATCTGGAAATGGGACAAGTCCCTGAACTCAGTGTTCCCCTGCCCAGAGAGGGAGGGGTCACAAAAGTCTAGCAGAGGTCAGCTGCCTCGGATGCCCTTACCCGATGCGTTTCCATGGTGATGATGAACAAGCCTCAAGCCCTTTCTTAATGCCTTAATTTGTTCGTTAACCCTTTATTTTTTGTAAGTGTGGCAAACATTTCCCTCTGTTGATCCTTTGTGGGTCTTCGTTACAGCAGATTTTTCTACTCATTGATTTTTAGTTTTATTTTGGCAACAGGTAATTATTTTATTTGGTCCCATTTGAAATTATGTTTATTAACAAAAATATAGAAAGTGATGATCGGACCCCAGAGGTCCTGGTGCTTCCCGCAGAACTCGTAGCTGAGTGTGTCATGTCAAAAGTAAAAATTAAAGACTATGGGGAACTGACAGCACAGGACAGATCCTCCAAAAAGAAAATCAACAAAGAAATAATGGACTAAAACAGAACCCTAGAACAAATAGGCCTGACTGACATTTACAGGACATTCTACCCCAAAACCACTGAATACACATTCTTCTCATCAGCTCATGGGTCATTCTCTAAGATTGACCATATCCTAGGACACAAAGCACATCTCAAACAATTAAAAAAAATAGAAATTATACCATGTATCTTTTCAGACCACAATGGAATAAATGTAGAAATTGATCCTAACAGGAGTCCTCATTTGTACACAAAGTCATGGAAACTAAACAACCTTCTGCTGAATGATCATAAACGAGAAAATCAAGATGGAAATCAAAAGATTCTTTGAACTAAATGACAAAGTTGACACAAGTTACCAAAACCTGTGGGACACAGCTAAAGCAGTCCTGAGAGGAAAGTTTATTTCCATAAATGCCTATATCCAAAAGTCAAAAATATCACAAATAGACAACCTAATGAATCATCTCAAAGAGCTGGAAAAAGAAGAATAGACCAACCTCAAACCCAGCAGAAGAAGTGAAATCATTAAAATCAAATCAGTACTAAACGAAATTGACAACAGGGAAACTATACGGAAGATTAATAAAACAAAAAGTTGGTTCTTGGAAAAAATAAACAAAATTGACACACCATTGGCTAGACTAACGAAAAGCAGAAAAGAAAAATCTCTAATAAGCTCCATCAGGAACAATAAAGGAGCAATTACAACTGATGCCACAGAGATACAAGATATAATTTATGAATACTACGAAAACCTCTATGCACGCAAACTGGAAAATGTGGAGGAAATGGACAATTTCTTAGAAACACACAGCCTCTCTAGGCTCAACCAGGAAGAAATAGAATTCCTGAACAGACCAATATCAACTACTGAAATTGAAACAGCAATAAGAAACCTTCCTAAAAAGAAAAGTCCTGGACCAGACAGTTTCACACCCGAATTTTACCACACCTACAAAGAAGAACTGGTGCCTATCCTGCAGAAATTGTTCCATAACATCGAGAAGGATGGAATTCTCCCCAACACATTTTATGAAGTGAACATAACCCTGATACCAAAACCAGGAAAAGATGCAACAAAAAAAGAAAACTACCGACCAATATCTCTTATGAATATAGATGCAAAAATTCTCAACAAAATGCTAGCCAATCGAAACCAGGTGCTTGTCAAGAAAATAATTCATCACAACCAAGTGGGCTTCATCCCAGGGATGCACGGATGGTTCAACATACGCAAATCTATAAATGTAATTCACCATATAAACAGAAGCAAAAACCAAGACCATATGATCCTCTCAATAGATGCAGAGAAAGGATTTGACAAAATTCAACACCCTTTTATGATAAGAATGCTCAACGCAACAGGCATAGACGGGGCTTACCTTAAAATTATACAAGCCATATATGACAAACCCACAGCCAATATCATACTGAATGGGGACAAATTGAAAACATTCCCACTTAGAACTGGAACAAGACAAGGTTGCCCACTATCTCCACTTCTGTTCAACATAGTGCTGAAAGTCCTTGCTACAGCAATCAGACAAGAGAGTGGAATTAAGGGCCTCCAAATGGGAGCAGAAGAGATCAAACTCTCACTCTTTGGTGATGACATGATATTATACCTAGAAAACCCCAAGGATTCAAGCAAGAGACTCCTTGATCTGATAAATGAATTTGGTAAAGTCTCAGGATACAAAATCAATACACGGAAATCAGAGGCATTCATATACGCCAACAACAGTAAAAGTGAGAACCAAATCAAAGACTCAATTCCCTTCAAAATAGCAACAAAGAAAATAAAGTACCTTGGAATATATTTAACTAAGGAGGTAAAAAAAACCTCTACAGGGATAACTATGAAACACTGAAGAAGGAAATAGCAGAGGACATAAACAGATGGAAGAATATACCATGCTCATGGGTCAGCAGAATCAATACTGTTAAAATGTCTATACTACCCAAAGTGACCTACAGAGTCAACACAATCCTTATCAAAATACCATCATCATTTTTCACAGATATAGAAAAAATAATTTTACACTTCGTATGGAACCAGAGAAGACCCCGTATAGAAAAATCAATCCTAGGCAATAAAAATAAAATAGGAGGTATCAATTTACCAGACTTCAAACTAGACTACAAGGCTATAGTCATTAAAACAGCTTTTTACTGGCATTGACCAGGGACATTGACCAGTGGAACAGAACAGAGAACCCAGATATAAAACCATCCTCATATAGCCAACTAATCTTCGATAAAGCAGACAAAAACATACACTGGGGAAAAGAATCCTTATTCAATAAATGGTGCTGGGCAAACTGGATAGCCACATGCAGAAGACTGAAACAAGACCCACACCTTTCACCTCTCACAAAAATCAACTCGTGATGGGTAACAGACTTGAACCTTAGGTGTGAAACTATTAGAATTCTAGAGGAAAATGTTGGAAATACTCTTCTAGACATTGGCCTAGGCAAAGAATTTATGAAGAAGACCCCAAAGGCAATTACAACAGCAATAAAAATAAACAAATGGGACCTAATGAAATTAAAAAGCTTCTGCACAGCCAAAGAAACTGTCAAGAGAGCAAACAGACAACCCACAGAATGGGAGAAAATTTTTGCAAGCTACACATCTGATAAAGGGCTGATAACTAGAATCTATTTAGAACTCAGGAAAATCAGCAAGAAAAAATCAAACAACCCTATCAAAAAATGGGCAAAGGA
Organism: Mirza zaza; assembly: GCA_008750895.1. NCBI lineage: Eukaryota > Metazoa > Chordata > Mammalia > Primates > Cheirogaleidae > Mirza > Mirza zaza. The sequence continues at coordinate 44,989 of VSMD01073472.1, forward strand.
CATGAACAGAAACTTCTCAAAAGAAGACAGAATAACGGCCAACAAACATGAAAAAATGCTCAACATCTCTAATCATCAGGGAAATGCAAATCAAAACCACAATGTGATATCATTTAACTCCAGTAAGAATGGCCTTTATCAGAAAGTCCCCAAACAACAAATGCTGGCGTGGATGCAGAGAGAGAGAAACACTCCTACACTGCTGGGAGTGGGACTGCAAACTAGTGCAACCTCTGTGGAAAGCGATATGGAGATACCTCAAAGCGATACAAGTAGATCTACCATTTGATCCAGCAATTCCACTACTGGGCATCTACCCAAAAGACCAAAAGTCACTTTATGAAAAAGACACCTGCACTCGAATGTTTATAGCAGCACAATTCACAATTGCAAAGCTATGGAAACAACCCAGGTGCCCATCAATTCATGAGTGGATTAATAAAATGTGGTATATGTATACCATGGAATACTACTCAGCTTTAAGAAACAATGGCGATATAGCACCTCTTGTATATTCCTGGATAGAGCTAGAACCCATTCTACTAAGTGAAGTATCTCAAGAATGGAAAAACCAGCACCACATGTACTCACCAGCAAATTGGTATTAACGGATCAACACCTAAGTGGACATATAGGAGTAACATTTATCGGGTGTCGGGACGGTGGGAGAGGGAGGAGGGGAAGGGTATATACAAGCACAATGAGTAAGGTGTGCAACGTTTGGGGGATGGGCATGCTTGAAGCTCTTACTCAAGGGGGGAGGGGGGCATGGGCAACATAAGTAACCTTAACACTTGTACCCCCATAATACGCTAAAAAGGTTATGGGGAGAACACTTCCTTAAATAATTCCCTTTAATGCCTATTGCCCATAATGTGGAGATGAGCTGAATTAGGAAAAAAGTTAGTTAGGAAGAAAATGTAGGCATGTCGGAAATGAGGCTCTATGTCTCAGAGGTTGGCTCTTATTTGCTGAGGGGTGTGGAATCTTGTGAGTTCTGTTTTTGAAGATTACTCGTGGTAGCTGCTAATATGATAATTGAACATCGTCCCCACAGAGTGAGTAAAGAATTAATGAGGATTGCAAAGTATGATGTACCTGGAGAACCTGAACCCTTTCTATGTTCCCAAAGGGATTTCCATGAAGGAATCTGTATGTGGAAGTCAAGGGATGGACTGACAACACCAAGGTTTATGGTTTTCTTTCTGCAGGAGTTGCTCACCATAAATGACCCACACGAGGCCCACCTAGCTCCTTCCCCTCCACAATCAATTGGAAGTCACCATGAAGGAAAATGAACCGGAGTACATAATGCCTACATCCCAAAGGGTGTAATCAAGTTGCTTCGGAGGTGGACTCCCTGAATAGGAGCCCCCACCTGTCCTTGGCCCTTGTGTGGGTCTAGGGTACGTCTTAAACTTCCTCACTCTCACCATCTATATACAAAGGGGAAGATGATGGAACCTGACTCATAGGGCTACTGTGAGGTTAATTGGTTCCTACATTAACCTACATTAATAAATAATAAATAATCCTACATTAATAAAGCACTCAAAACAATACTTGTGTTCTATATTTGTTTTTTAAAGGTCTACCCCAATTTTTAATACAGCCCTGAGAGTGGGTTTTTTTTTTTTGAGACAGAGTCTCACTCTGTTGCCCAGGCTAGAGTGCTGTGGCGCCAGCCTAGCTCACAGCAACCTCAAACTCCTGGGCTCAAGCAATCCCCCTGCCTCAATCTCCCAAGTAGTTGGGACTTACAGGCCACCATGCCCAGCTAATTTTTCTATTTTTAGTAGAGATGGCATCTCGCTCTTGAAGTTTCATCTTGGTTGATCTTGAAGGTTGATCTTGAACTCCTAAGCTCAAGTCATCCTCCTGCCTTGGCCTCCCAGAGTGCTAGGATTACAGCTGTGAGCCACTGTGCCAGGCCTGAGAGTGGGTCTCAAGAGTCACAATTTGCCAAATGAGAGCCCTCGCCCATTCATTTCGCCAAAACTCTTCATTTGGAGGTGCCACTTGTGGGGTTTGTTCATGTTTGTCCATCTTCCTCTTTTTAGTGGTGGGAGACCCTTGAAATCACCTGACCAGGATTCTGTAGTGAGTGTGTGGAATGGGGCTGAGGGTTTCCCCAGGGGAGCAGGTGGGAGAGTGACAGAACATCGTGGACCTTGAAGACAAATGATAAAAACTGGCATGCAGAGCAGGGAATTGCAGTAGGAGTATGCTAGGCCAGTAACCCAAGGTAGATGAGCCAAAACTGTCAACTGAAGAAATGACGAGGTTCATAAATTTGGAAAGGAGAGCTATATTTCTCATAAAGTGTTGCAACCTGTAGGTGGCCATTTCCATAGGCTGGGAAGCAGAGCCTCAGGTCAGAAGCCAGAAACACATGCTTCAAGGGAGGGACAAGGGGGACAGGAATTTATGCTGAGCAGGGTGACCAACTATATTAATACATATTTAACAAGCTATAGAAGGAATCATGAATATTTATGAAAGGAGAACCATGCATATTTGCAATTGAGCTTTATGCCCCTTTTTGAGTTCACATTTAGGGTGGTGGCCCTGTGATGTCAAAAGGTGAAGCGAGGAAGTGAAAACCAGTACTGCACAGGCTCTGTAGACTGGTTAAACCGGCTCCATGGTTGGCAGTCTCTTATCAGGAAACTAGTCAGTTACAGTGTCAAAACCACAAGTAGAGAAGGAGTGGATAATTAGGTTGGTTTCTGTTTAGCCCTTAGGGAAAAAGGCTGATGGCCTTTAGCAAGGGAGGGGTGTAATGAGGCGTGCGTGACCTCCCATCTCATCATGGATGGGAACTCAGTTTTAAGGTTTCTCTGGAGTCCCCTTGGCTGAGAGGTCTGTTCAGTCAGCAGAGGAGCTTAAGATTTTATTTTAGTTCACAAAACCTTTCCCTGCTGGGCCTTGGTCTTGATAACTCTGCTCCTGCATTTGAACCAGGAATACCCAGATAATCTGCTTAACAGCCCCTTTGGGCTTGGCCACCCCAAAGGAAGACATAAAGTAAAATTCCTTTCATGTCTGTGATTTTCAAATGGTTTTTATTTAGAGGAGTTTCATAGATTAGGAAAAGGGCTGCACTGACCCCAGGCTGGCACCAGGCACTTGCAGTTTTAAACCTAGGGGAGGAATAGTTAAAGAAAGCCCTTCAAAGGAGAGAAGCATGAGGCTATATCACAGCTCAAACTTTGTAGGAGCTTCCAGCTTCAGGATTTCTGCTATTTATTTATTTATTTATTGAGATGGGGTCTTGCTCTGTCACCCAGGCTGGAGTGAAGTGGTATGATCAGAGCTCACTGCAGCCTCGAACTCTTGGGCTCAAGTGATCCTCCTGTCTCTGCCTCATGAGTAGCGGGAATTATATCTCTGTGCCACTGAGCCTGGCTATTCTTTTAATTTTTTTTTTTTTTAGAATGAGATCTCACTATGTTGCCCAGGTGGGTCTTGAACTCCTGGCCTCATGCAATCCTCCCACCTTGGCCTTCCAAAGTGCTGGGATTACAGTTGTGAGCTACCACACCTGACCAGTTCTAGGGAATTTGAAGAGCACAGTCCTAAATTTCTTAGTTGCCTGTACGGCAGGGCCTGGGTACCACAAATGTTTCCTAACAGTCAAGTTCCCTTACTTTTGAAAACCAGGTCAGTAGGAACTGAACTGAGAGGGAGGAGATCAGAACTCAACTTGTGTATTTCCACATTGACTGGGGACACACACTTCACTGGACCTTCACCTGTCTGCATGCAAGTTTCCTTTGCTGGGTGGAGACCCAGGGCCTGGTGAACTCTGAGTCACACAGACAGCAAGAGCAGCGTTCCTCCAGGCAGGGCAAGCATCCTTAAGTGCAGCGTCTAAGGCTTCTGCTCTCCCTGGGCTGAGGTCTCCTAGTTACTCAGGTAAATGTGAAAGTGACTCTAGGAATCAGCTAGACCAGCAAAAGCTCCACCCTGGTTGAAGGTGGGGACAAATGCAAGGAAGCCCTTACCCTGGTTGGAGGTGGGGACAAATGCAAGGAAGCCCTTACCCTGGTTGGAGGTGGGGACAAATGCAAGGAAGCCCTTACCCTGGTTGGAGGTGGGGACACATGCAAGGAAGCCCTTACCCTGGTTGGAGGTGGGGACAAATGCAAGGAAGCCCTTACCCTGGTTGGAGGTGGGGACAAATGCAAGGAAGCCCTTACCCTGGTTGGAGGTGGGGACAAATGCAAGGAAGCCCTTACCCTGGTTGGAGGTGGGGACAAATGCAAGGAAGCCCTTACCCTGGTTGGAGGTGGGGACAAATGCAAGGAAGCCCTTACCCTGGTTGGAGGTGGGGACAAATGCAAGGAAGCCCTTACCCTGGTTGGAGGTGGGGACAAATGCAAGGAAGCCCTTACCCTGGTTGGAGGTGGGGACAAATGCAAGGAAGCCCTTACCCTGGTTGGAGGTGGGGACAAATGCAAGGAAGCCCTTCCAGCGGTCCGGTGTCAGCAGTGCCATCGGCAGCCTGCGAAAAGAGCTCCTTTGCGGGCAGCCAGGTTCCTTCGAGAAAGGTGCAAAGCAGGCGGGGGGCATGCCCTTGATCTTCACGTCCCTCCCCTCCAAAACAGAACTGAGGATTTGCCCAGGCAGTAAGAATCACAGACCCAGACCTCGGGGGCACTTGCGACGCGGCCGTGCAAATGCCAAGTGCAGCACGGCCCTCGGAGCTGGGCCCGCTCCGTCCGCCCTGGAGAGTTCTAGAAGGCGGAGCCCTGCCGGGCCCCTCCCTCGGGAGCCCGGCGTGGGACAGGCCAGCTCTTGGCCGCGTCCAGCCCCGCCCCGCCGGGTCGGGCCGCAGGTCGGCAGAGGGCCGCTGCGCCGCCGAGCTGCGGCCTTTCCGCGCGTGTCCCGGGGCCTCCGCGAGCCGGGCCGGGCCTCGGTGACATGCGGGAATTGTCCTCGTCCTGCATCCTCGAGCATCGGTTCGCTAACGGGTGTGACCACGACTCCTCCCCGCACGCCTACAGTCATCACCCGCTACGCAGAAAACCTTTTTTTAAAAAGTAAATGTTACAATATTTGTAACCCTAACAATATTTGTACCTCCATAATATGATGAAATAAATAATACAAAAAAAGTAAATGTTAGTAAATCGGTTTTTTTTAGAAAAGCCTTTCAAAATTTCTCTGCTACTCTAATAACCCTGATAGAACCGATTAGATCTCTGCTCAGGCTTATTTAAGTTGGCCTTTGTTTGTTGTTGTTGTTGTTTTTAGTAAAAGGCAAAAGATTTATTTGTTTTTAATTAAGTTGACCTTTATTATGCCATTTTCCAGTCTGATGAAAGAGAAGTCCCGAAAGTAAAAGTTGATATGGTCGGTTTATTGGTCATTGTGCAGCGTGCACTGGCTCCTGTTAATCAGGTGAATGCAGCTCTGATGGGCTTTCTGTGTGTGTGTGTGGGGGGGGTAAGTGATTTTGTGTGGGCAGGAAGTAAAGGGCACACATTTAAATATGCTTAATCTTTTATCATTGTTATGTTATCGGGTTTTTTTTTTTATTTGTCTCTTGAACAGTTTTAACCTTATTCTAAGGTTAACAGATTTCTTTTACAAATTCAGGGTGAGCATCCCTAATCCCAAAATGCTCCAAAAAACTTTGAAGCTCTCTGAGCACTGACATGACCTCGAGAGGGAAAGTTCTACATTTGCCCTCATGCGACAGGTCATAGTCAAATCACAGACTTTGTTTCATGAACAGAATTATTAAAAATATTATATAAAATTACCTTCAGACTATGTAGAAGGTGTATGTGAAACATAAATGAATTTCCTATCTAGAGTTGGATCCCATCCCCAAGATATCTTATTATGTATATGCAAATGTTCCAAAATTTGAAAAAAATCTGAAATATTTCATACTTCTGGTTCCAAGCATTTCAGATAAGGGATATTCAACCTGTAGTAAAAATGTTAAGTTCTTGCCTGAATAAAACACCAAGATATTTATGACATCCCTTCTGTATAGTCAGGAAGCCTTCTAATACCCAAGAATATATTTGGTATTGAGCATTATAACATTTTATGTTAATTGTTAAGAAAATGTCAGTGTAATAAACTGTAGTTCCAATTATAGGCCTTCCCCACATGGAGGCACCAGGCAAGCTTCCTCCTTCCCCCTAAGGAGGAAGATGATCTCCCTTTATCAAAAAGGACATTTAATGAGTATATTTTAAATTTTGTTTTTGCTTGAAAAAATAAAGCATATTCTTTGAGGAAATTTCAGTAAATATAGAAAACTATAAGGAGACTTTTTTTTTTTTTTTTTTGGTAGAGACAAGAGTCTTGCTATGGTGCCCAGGCTGGTCTCAAACTCCTGGCCTTAAGTCATCCTCCTAAAGTGCTCAGATTACAGGCGTGAGCTGCTGTGCCCAGTCAATAAGGAGACTTTAAATCACCCATAATCAAACTATTCAGCAGAGCTTAAGGTTGGAGAGCTGGTGTATAAGTTCCCTGCCATTATCCAACCTTTATACCTGTGTGCATTAGCTATGGTAAAATTTTTAAATTGTGCTAAAAACAAACAAACAAACACATAAAATTTACCATTTTTAAGTGTACAGTTCAGCAGTGTTCACTATATCCACATCGTTGCACAAGAGATCTTTAGAGCTGTCCATCTCGCAGGACTGGATCTCTGCGCCCACAACAGCAACTCCCCGCACTCCCCCAGCCCCTGGCAACCACCATTCCACTTTCTGTCTCTGTGAATTTGACCACTGTAGCTACCCATATAAGTGGAATCACACAGTGTTTGTCTTTTTGTGTCTAGCCTATCATTTCACTTAGCATAATGTGGTCAAATTTCATCCATGTTGTAGCATGTAACAGGATTTTCTTCTTTATAAAGGATGAACAATATTTCATTGCATGTATCTACAATGTATTGTATATAATTTTGTATATAGATATCAAAGAGATATTTTTGAGATATATACCCAGAATATACCTCTTTGGGATATATATTACCCAAAATATATTATACACACACACACACACACACACACACACACACACACACACATACACAGAGCTATATACCCAGAAGTGAGATTGCTGAATCACATAGTAGTTCTATTTTTAAGTTTTTGAGGGACCTTCATATTGTTTTCCACAGCAGCTGCATCATTTTATAACAACAGTAAGTAAATTTTTTAGATAGAATCTCTTCCATTGAAATAAGGCTGGCATCTGTTACCTACAAAATGAAAGTAGAATTTAATAGTTGCATTGTATTTTATCTCACTGACATACCATGATTAATTTACCAACTCCTTATGTTGGGTCACTTTTGTTTACTAATTTAGCTACAAATATAAATACACATAAATACAAAGCTCATAATTCATCTGTTAATTTAACAATGGAGAATATCAGTCTTCAGATAATCAATATAATCTTTTTTCTTCTTTTGCTACTATTATTTCTGCTTTCTTTTTTCTTCTTCTAGCTTTATTCCTGTTGTTTCCTTTTATTCTTCCTCCCCCACGTTTTCCTTTTCTTGCTTCTTTAGGTGAGTGTTTATTTATTATTACCTTTACCTTTAAAGTTTTAAATGAGTTTTTTCCTTTCTAATAATATCTCTAAGATCTAACATGCTTTTAAGAACAAGTGGAACCAAATTGGAAAGGAATTATCTGTTTGCAGATTACATGATCTTATATAGAGAAAACCCTAAAGAGTCCACCAAAAAACCTGTTAGAACTAATAAATGAATTCACTAAAATTGCATGATACAAAATTAGCATACAAAAATCAGTTGTGTTTGGGTCTGAAAGATATATTTGTACACCCATAGTCCTAGCAGCATTATTCACAATAGCTAAAATATGGAAGCAACCCGAGTGTCCACTGACAGATGACTGGATTAGCAAAATGTGTTATTTCTATACAGTGGAACATAATTCTGCCTTAAAAAGAAGGAAATTCTGACCTGCCACAACATTGGCAAACCTTGAGAACATTATGCCAAAGTGAAATAAGCCAGTCACAAAGCGACAAATACTGTATGATTCCACCTATATGGGGGACTTACAGTAGTCTTATTTACAGAAACAGAAAGTAGAATGGTGGTTGCCATGGGCTGGGGAGAGGGGATAATAGAGAATTATTTTTTAAGAGTTGAAGTTTTACAAGATGAAAAGAGTTCTGGAATAGACTTAACCAAGAAAGTGAAAGACTTACACACTGAAAACTATAAAACATCACTGAAAGAAATTTAAGAAGACCTAAGTAAATGGAAAATATCCTGTGTTCATGGATTGGAAGATTTATTATTGTTAAGATAGCAATACTTTCCAAAGTGATCTATGGATTCAGTGCAATCTCTATCAAAATCCCAATGGCATTTTTCACAGAAATAGAAAAAAAAATCCTAAAATTCATATGGAACCACAAAAACTCTGAATAGACAAATCAAAAGATAACAAGTGTTGGTGAGTATTTGAAGTTGGAACCCTTGTGCACTGATGGTAGGAATGTAAAATAGTACAGCTCCCATGGAAAACAGTATGGAAATTCCTCAAAAAATAAAAATAGAACTAACATGATCTGGCAATCTACTTCTGGATATTTATCCCAAAGAATTAAAATAGGATATCAAAGAGATCTTTGCACTCCCATGTTCATTGCAGCATTATTCACAATAGCCAAGAGGTTAAAGCAACCCAAATGACCATTAACAGATGAATGGATAAAGAAAATATGGTATATACATGCAATGGAATATTATTCAGCCTTTTTAAAAAAAGGAAATCCTGCCATATGTGATGATATGGATGAATCTGAAAGACATTATGGTAAATGAAGCAAGCCAGTCACATAAGTACAAATACAGCATGACTCCACTTCTATGATATATCTAAAATAATCAAACTCCAATGAAGCAGACAGCAGAATGGTGGTTACCAGGTGCTATGGTTTGAATGTGTACCCCAAAAGTTCATGTTTTGGAAACTTAATTGCCATTGTAACAGTAGTAAGAGGTGATGGGGTCATGAGGGCTCCACTCTCATGAATGGATTAGTGCTGTTATCACAGGAGTGGATTAATTATCATGGGAGTGGGTTCCTGGTAAAAAGGGTGAGTTTGGCTTGATTTCCTTTCTCTGTCTTATACTCAAATTTCCTCCCCATGTGATGCCTTCCACCATGGCATGACACTCACCAGATGCAGATGCCATGCTCTTATACTTCCCAGTCTCTAGAACCATAAGCCAAATAAACATATTTTCCTTATAAATTACCTAGTCTGTGATATTCTGTAATTACAGCAGAAAATGGACTAAGAAAATTGGTACCAAGAGTGGGTTTGCTCCTATATAAATAACTGAACTTTGGAACTGGGTAATGGGCAAAAGCTGGAAAAAATTGGAGGAGTGGGCTAGAAAAAGCCTATGTTACTGTGAATGGAGCATTAAGGGTGATCCTTGTGAGGGCTCAGAGGAAGAGAGCTGTAGGGAAAGTCTGAATCTTCTTAGAGATTACTTAAGTGGACATGACAAGAATGTTGGTAGAAATATGGACAGTAAAGGCAATTCTTGTGAGATCTCAGATGGAAATGAGGAATAAGGTATTGGAAACTGGAGTAAAGGCCATCCTTGTTATACAGTGCAAAGAACTTGTTAGACTTGTGTCCATGTCCTAGGACTTTATGGAATGCAGAGTTTAAGAGCAATGAAGTAGGATATCTGGCAGAAGAAATATCTAAGCAGCAAAGTATCAGGCTGCTACCCAGGTACTTTTAACATACAGTGAGATGTGAGAGGAAAGAAATGACGTAAAGATGGAATTTATAATTAAAAGGGAAACAGAATGGACAGATTTGGAAAATTCAAAGCCTGGTCATATAAGAGTGAAAAACCGTGTTCAGGAGAGAATACTAAGGGTGTGGCCAAGTGACTTTTGCTAAAGAGATTGCCATGAATAGAAGGGTGCCAGGTGCTAGTCAAGACAAAGAGAGAAAGACACTGCCCCTCCAAAGACACTTTAGAGACATTCCAGGCTGCCTCTTCTATCGCAGGCACAGAGACCTAGCAGGGGGCAAAATGGCTTTGAGGGGTGGGCCCAAGGCACCCTCCACAGGCTGCTGCCCAGGGGCACCTCTAGCAGGTAAACTTTCACTCTTCCAAACATCTGTTTATATAATTATTACATAAATATTTGTATTATTTGTATTAGAGAAAGCTCACCTAGATATTTTTCCATTGAGCCAGTACTTAGAAGACCACATCTCTTGTCTTGCCCCTTTGTAGGTGTTTAATCCAGTGATAAAAAACTCTACCAGCAATAGGCAGGTCTTCAATTTTCAGAAGTATTTTTGACTATACACAAACATGGAATTTATTTTTCTGGCACTAATTTCTATGTCATTTCCCTCTAAGTTGTTGAATATTTTTTTCTTCTATAGTTTTACCACCCTCCTCTTGTGAGGGGAGGGGGTATTTGTTCAGGGTGAAACACCAGTTTTGTTCTTTTTCTCTTGCATCGAACAAAATTTGGTCTCTATTTCAGAATGATCACATTTCAGAGCAGGCCCCTCAAATGTAAAACTAGGGGGAGGAGAAATCCTAAGTCCACTAAATCCAGGCAGCAGCCTTAGGTTCAAAATATGATTTCTTAAGTATTACTTCAGACCTTGGTCCTTTATTGTTGCATCTAAATGAAATTGCTAGAATTGTTGGTTCTAATAAGCAATATAAGATTTATATTTGGTATGTATAATCAGGTTGCCCTATAAAACATATTCATAAGTTTGCCTGCCAACAACATGGTATGAGAGTGCTTGGGACCCCGTCCCCTTCCCGAAGCCTGTGGTGGAATTGGGGATAGAAGTTATGGCTCTGAGAGGGGAGCTAGGCCCTGCATGAGCTTCCTGAGCTACTGTAACAAAGAACCACAAACTGCATTGCCTAAAACTATAGAAATTTATTCTCTCACAGCTCTGGAGGTCAGCCATCCAAACTCGAGGTGTCGACAGAGTTGGTTCCTTCCAGAGGCTCTGAGAGAGAATCTGTTTCATGCCTCTCTCCTGGCTTCTGTGATTGCCAGGAATATTCAGCATTCTTTGTCTTGTCGACACATCACTCCAATGTCTGCCTCCATTCTCCTTCTGTGTCTCTCAAATCTCCCTCTCTGGTCCTTTATAAGGACACAAGTCCGTGAATTTTCGACCCACCTTAAGTCCAAGATGGTCCTTAGCTTAATGACACCTGCAAAGACTCTATTTCCAAATAAGGTTACATTTGGAGGCAGACATGACATCTGGGGGGACACTATGCAACCCACTACAGACTCATCTCTTGTGTGCAGATTTTCTGGCTCTCTGATTGCTGCTCTGCTACTGACTAAAGACTTCGATGTTAGGTACATCTGAGAGCCTATTTGATCTTTAGTTTTTCACTAGTTAACCACTTCGGTACGATTGTCAACTATAGTCGACAGCCACAGATGAACGTGCGCAGCGACTTTAGCCGACAGCCGTGATATGACTTTTCTAAGTTTTCATTTATCAAAATAAAATTGTGAACATTTAAAAATAACGTAATGAAAATATATATGTATGTGTTACCTATTCTTCTGATTTACATGACAAGGAAAGCTGCCTGTAAAGTGAAACAAGCTTTCAGGGCTTTCGAGCGTTCCTCATCACACAAGAGCAAGACGGACGCGTGGTCAGTGCACAGCGCGGACCACCGTGCAGACTGCGAGTGCCACTGTGGGCGAGCTGTCGCAGCCCTGAGCACCGCACCGAAGTGGTTAAAGGAAGTATAATCTTTGTCTGCTCTGCTGCTATGGTTTAGATGTTTGTCCCCTACAGATATGGAATTTTGACCATTACAGAGACAATAGGGAGGTGGGGCCTAGAGGGAGGTGTTTGGATTATGGGGGAAGATCCCTCAACAATAGATTAATGGCCTCCGCTGGGAGTGAGTGAGTTTTCACTCTATTAGTTCCCAAGAAAACTGGTTAAAAAGAGCCTGGACCTCCCCTCTCCCTTTGCTTCCTCTCTTCCTATGGGATCCCTTTGTGCATACTAGCTCCCCTTCCACTTTCTGCCATGAGGTGAAACAGCCAAAGGTCCTCACCAGATGCAGATGCCCAATCTTGAATTTTCAAGCCAGCAAAATCCTAAGCCAAATAAATCTCTTTCCTTTATAAACTACGCAGTTTCAGGTTTTCTGTTATAGCAACACTAAATGGACTTAAACATGTCTCACTCATTCAGCCTTTCAGTGAGTATATTTGTGTTGAGCACCTTTTAGACAACAGGTTCTATACATCTTGCAACCTAATGTGACATCCTGGGGTAAAGAATAGAAGTTGGGAGTGACATCAGCAAGATGGCAGAATAGGAAGTCCCAGCCTTTGTTTCCCAACAGAGACAGTCAATTAACAATATACAGACCAAACTATCTTTATGAGAACTCCAGAAACCAGTGAAGAAGTTGCACTACCCCCAGGTGAGACCAAGCCAAACACAACATATTGAAATTGGGAAGAGCAATGTCACTTTACCCACAGTTGCCCCTTTCCTAAGCTAGCACAGCTCAGCTTGGTTCTTGTACTGTCTACCTTGGGCAGAGAAGGAAGGGTGGAATGGAGATTCAACATTCCAGCTTTTCAGGGGGCTGCCCAAAGGACTAATTTCTGTCTCACTTGACTCAGAACGGTAATGGCACTGGCATACTTCGGATGCCTGGGGGCTGCTGACAGCAAGGAAGAGCGGGGGAGGGGCTCGCTCACGATGGCACCAGAGGGCTTGGAATGCAGAGGGTCCTCACCAGATGCAGATGCCCGATCTGAAACTTTCAAGCCAACAAAATCCTAAGCCAAATAAATCTCTTTCCTTTATAAACTATGCGGTTTCAGGTATGCACATAGAGGTGGCACGGATCAGTGCAATTGGGAGAAGGCACTCGACTTCTGGCTGTTCCATTGGGTGGGAAGTAGAAGAGTGGACTCTTTGGCCTTCTGGCTTTTCAGAGAGCTCCCCAAGGACCGGCGTCTGCCTCATCTGATCTGGGGAGCTGACAGGAAGCCAGCACGCTTCAGGTGCCTTGGGGCCACTGAGAACAAAGGAGAGTGCAGTGGCTTGCTGCTGTAGCTCCAGAAAACCTGCAGTACTGCAGACAGACACCAGATGGAGGCAAACATTACAAACCTCTGAAAAAGAACCTGGCAAACCTCTCTGGAAAATTACAGGCAAAACCCAGAGAAGTTGCATCTCCCTATGAAGGATTTCAGAGGCCCCCAGAATGTCTATCTGGGCTGAGTAGTGAACATCTTCCCCTGTACGAAGCTAATCCATAAAGACTGGGGGAGGTGGCTGTTTTTTCAAATGCATTAAACTCAGTGAAAAAAATCTCAAGGCACACAATAAAACGGAAATGTGGCCAAATCAAAGAAACAAAATAAATCTTCAGAAACCAACTCCAAATAAATGGAGATTTATAAATTACATGACAAAAAATGCAAAATGATTATCTTTAAGAAATTTAATGATCTTCAAGAGAACAAAGATAGACAACTAAATGAAATCAGAAAAATAATGCATGAATATCAACAGAGAGATGGAAACCATGAAAAAGGAACCAAGGAGAGATTCTGGAGCTGAAGAATAAACTAACTTAATTGGAAAATTCACTAGAAGGCATCAACAGCAGACTTGATCAAGCAGAAGAGTCAGTGGACTAAAACACAGGTCATTTAAAATTATTGAGTCAGAGGAGCAAAAAGAAGAAAGAATGAAGATAAGTGAAGTTAGCCTAATAGACTTATGGGACATCAAGCAGACCAATACACACATTACAGGCATTCAGAAAGAGATGAGATGACAGAAAGAGACAGAGAGCATATTTGAAGAAATAATGGCTGAAAACTTCCCAAATCTGACAAAGGAAATAGACATCCAGATTCAAGAATCTCAAAACAAACAAATAAACAAACAAAAAAACCTAACTAGGATGAATCCAAAGAGGCCTATACAGAGACTCATTATAATGAAATAGGCAAAACTCAAAGACAGAGAATCTTGCAAAGAAGAGACCAAGAGAAGTGACTCATCATGTATAAGGGAGTTCCCATTAGATTGTCAGTGGATTTCTCGGGGAGATTGTATAGGCCAGAAGGGAGTGGGATGATATAGTCAACATGCCGAAAGAAAAAATAAAAACCTCAGCCAAGAATATCATAGCCAGCAAGGTTGTCTTTCAAAAATGGAGATGAAATAAGGACTTTTCCCAGATAAAGAAAAGCTGAGGGAATTCATGACTACTAGACCTGCCTTACACAAATTGCTAAAAGGAATTCTTCAAGATGAAACAAAAGGATATTACATAGCAACATGAAAGCAGATGAACATAGAAAGCTCTCTGGTAGAAATAAATACATAGACAAATACAGAATCTTATAATATTGTAATTGTGGTGCATATATCACTTTTGATTGCATAAAAATAACTATAACTATAAAACTATGTTAAAGGATACAAAATATAAAAAGATGGAATTTGAGACACCAATAACAATGTGGTAGGAGATATAAAGGAGTAGAGTTTGTGTATGCAATTAAAGCTAAGTTGTTATCAGTTTAAAATAGATTATTATAATTATAAGATGCTTTTTGTAATCCCTACGGTAACCACAAAGAAAATACCTTAGAAAATACACAAAAGAAAATGAAAAGACATCAAAAATGTCACTACAAAAAAAATAAATGAAACACAAATGAACAAAAGAGAGGAAAAAGAGGGGAAAAATAACTACAAGACTAAACAATTAATAAAATGAAAACATCAAGTCTTTTTTAAAAAAAATGTTAAATATATAATTGAAAAAATAAGTTGTTTAAACTTGTTTTGTTTTTTGTTGTTTTTTTTTTGAGACAGAGTCTAGCTCTGTTGCCCGGGCTAGAGTGCCATGGCGTTAGCCTAGCTCACAGCAACCTCAAACTCCTGGGCTCAAGAGATCCTTCTGCCTCAGCCTCCCAAGTAGCTGGGACTACAGGCATGTGCCACCATGCCTGGCTAATTTTTTCTACATGTTTTTAGTTGTCTGGCTAATTTCTTTCTATTTTTAGTAGAGACAGGGTCTCGCTCTTGCTCAGGCTGGTCTCAAACTCCTGACCTCAGCCGATCCTCCTGCCTTGGCCTCCCAGAGTGCTAGGATTACAGGCATGAGCCACCACGCTGAAAACATCAAGTCTTTATCAGTAATTACTTTAAATGTAAATGGATTAAACTCTCTAAAAGACAGAGTGGATGAATGGATTGAAAAAATTAAGATCCAACTATATGCTATCTATGAAAGACATGTTTGTTTGTTTGTTTGTTTGTTTTGGTAGGAAAAAGGTCTCACTATGTTGCCTAGGCTGATCTCAAACTCCTGGCCTCAATTGATCCTCCTGCTTTGGCCTCCCAAAGCACGGGGACTATAGTCATGGGCCACCATGCCTAGGCAAGTGACATATTTTATTTTATTTTATTTTATTTTTTTATTTTTGTTATTTTTAATTTTTTTTTATTTCAGCATATTATGGGTGTACAAATTTTAAGGTTTCAATAAATGCCCTTCCCCCTCTCCCCCCACAAGTCTGAGTTTCCAAGATGACCATCCCCCAGATGGTGCACACCTCACTCATTATGTATGCATATACCCGCCCCCTCCCCCCTCCCCCCTGCCCAATACCCTATTACTGTAGTACCTATGTGTCCACTTAGGTGCTGCTCAGTTAATACCAGTTTGCTGGTGAATATATGTGGTGCTTGTTTTTCCATTCTTGGGATGCTTCACTTAGTAGTATGGGTTCCAGCTCTAACCAGGAAAATATAAGATGTGCTATATCACCGTTGTTTCTTAGAGCTGAATAGTACTCCATGCTATACATATACCACATTTTATTAATCCA
>VSMD01073474.1:0-29208 GCA_008750895.1 Mirza zaza
TTTTGCAAGTCTAAGCAAAATGATTGTGTAACGGTCTGGCCTCTTCACCAATTATCTCTGTGCTGTAGGGCACAGTTTCTGAGCCAGGTCTTCTATCTGTACTCCGAGAGGATGCAGCATAAACAGTTCTCTCTCTTTACCATCCCCCTGGATGCATCCACACAGTCTATGAGAACGGGGGGGCAATAATTATTGCTATGTTATGTTGTTTAATTGGGATGAGCTAAATCAGGGATATATAAAGAGATTATGGGTTTTAGAAAGTGCACTATACATATATAAATCTGTGTTATTGCAAAATTTTAACTAGTTACACTAAATTTGGCCAGGTAGTATATTATCTCTTTACATAAAATTTCCATATACATACACATGAACTTTTGTTTTTTCTTTGAAACCAAAGGCAGATTATAGAGCTTTGTAATCTTTAACAAAATTTTCCAGTTAACAATATAATGTGGGTGTATTTACTGGTCAACACTCGTGACTCTGCAACATTTTAAATGTCTAAATAGTATTTGTTATATGGATATACAAGAGTTAATTTAACTTGTCCTGTGTTGTTGAATGTTAACTTGGCTTCCATATTTTTATCAATCTAAATATTGCTGTTTTGCTGGAGATGTTCTTTTTGCCCCTCGATTCTCACTATCCTTCTCCGCCCCAGGAAGCTGGCCTGTCCTCCAGTTCTGGTTGGTTTTGGCCAATGTGCAGCTTCAGCAGGAGGTGGTTGCCTCCCTGCAAGGTTGATTTAGGCTACTTGTGTCTCTTGACCAAAGGATGGTACTTTTCTCAAGATGGCCTGAGCTACCAGAAGGTAAATGCTTCCTGAATTAAGTTTTAGTAATATTCTCTTCTCCTCTTCCCTTCAGAGCTAGTGCTTGTACCAACCTCACAGCTGCTAGCCCAGGAGGCCTGCACTATACCATGCAGTTCTCTTCATCTCAGTCTGTGTCTTTGTAATTAGTCCCTTTGTAGCTAAATCTTCTTTGAATCATCCTAATTTGAGTGTGTAATCTGTTTCCTACTGGGACCCAGACTTATACTTTCTTATGTAAATCTTGAAACTAAAGCATTATGCCCACCCATACTTGTTTTCACAGAATTGATACATGGAGACAGATTTTACGCCAAAGTATACACATTTTTAAGGCCTTTGATGACTATACTTTAAATAAACCAGTAGCACATCAGTATTGTTTTTCTCTAAACCCTTGTCAACCCTGAGGTTACCATTATAAAAACATTTCTAATTTGGTTTGTAAATAATATCTCATTGCTGTTTAAATTTCTTTTATTATCATTATCATGTGGGTTGAATTTTTTCCCCACATATGTATTGTTCATTTTAATTTCTTCTTTTTGAATTGCTTGTTTATGTCTATTGCCAATCATTGAGATTAGGCTGCTCATCTTTTTCCTGTTGATTTGTAAGAGCTCTTTATACAGTAAGAGGGTTAAACTTTTTGCTGTCATATTTGTTATAAATAGTATTTTGTTTTTGACTGTGACTTTTTATTATATTTTTTGAAATATAGAATTTCAAGTGGTAAAATAATAACCATTACATCAAAGTTTGAATATTTGGGATCAATGGGCACCTATTTTCCAAAACATTTATTTGACATTCAGTCTCATAATGCCATGTACTCTTACTTAAATAGTCATGCCTGTGTCTTATGCTATAGGAATATGTCTAGAACAACAGTACACCATGCTTCTTTATACTTCTCACAGTGCCTAGAATAAATACATAAACAAAAACAAAAATAAAAAATAAACAAAAAGCAAGCAAACAAAAACCATTGTAAGAGATTAATAAAGAAGCAATTTCATGCAGCGGAAAGGGCTTAAGAGAAGTATGATTTTAACATATTACTTCATTTTGAACTTGTGAAAATGGAGAAATAGTGTCTTCTGTGATATTATAGGTCACTTTTAAGCATAGAGTGAATTCATGGATATTAAGTTATTTACATAGATTATATAGTAGAAAAAGCAATAAACAAAAATATGGTTTTTTAAATCAGTTGTTTATAAAAATTATGTAGAGTACTTTGAATTTTTAAATCACACAATTTATCCAGGGTTTATGTAGGAACCATAATTGGTCACTGTTACCATCTCTTGCCTGGATTACCATAATGACACCCTAAATGGCCTCTCTTTGCACTTGTGTCTCTTCCAGTTTATCTACCACTCAGCAGCCAGAACCATTCTTTGGAAAATGTAAATACAATATGTGCTCCACTGCTCTCAATTTTCCAATGGTTTCCCACGCTACATAGAATAAAATTCAGAGCCCACACAAGCTATGATCTGAACACTGCTGGCCTCTCTGACCTCACTTCCTGCCTCTCTCCCCTTTCTACACTATGCTCCACAAACATTGGCTTTCCTGCTCTCCCTTAAACACAATAAGAGGCCTTATTTTGGGGATTCCATCTGCCCAGGATGCTCTTCTTTCAGATATTTGCATGCTTTGCTTTATATATCTGTGGAGTCATGAGGATGGAGGTGAACAGCACTGGTGTACCTTGGGTCAGGCTGGACTTCAGGGGCAATAAAGTGGCAGCTACGTGGGTTTCTTGATACTGTACACTGTACTCCCAGTAAGGGAGGCTGTTCTGCTTTCTATGAAGCAAGCATAAGGCAACCATGTATAAAACAAAAGTGTGTTTGAGCTCCAGGCATTCAACCTAGGTGCCATCTGTTTGTAACAGTTTCTGGGAAAGCCAGATATCCAATATCTGGAGAACTTGAGCCCTGTGGAAAGTTGCACACTCTTCTTCTGGGGCAGGGGAGGGAAAAAGAAACTATTAGGTTTATGGATAGTTGAAATTTGGTAGAGGCATGCTCACTGGGATGAAGGCTGTTGTGACTGGTTTGATCTTTTATCCAGACCAATAAAACTTTCTCCATATCTGCAATAAGGCTATTTAGCTTTTTTTACTATTCATATGTTCACTGGAGTAGCACTTTTAATTTCCTTCAAGAACTTTTCTTTTGCATTAGCAACTTGTCTAACTGTCTAGAACAAGAGGCTTACCTTTTAGCCCATCTTAGCTTTTGACATGCCTTCCTCAATAAGCTTAATCATTTCTAGCATTTGAGTTAAAGTGAGAGATACACAACTCTTCCTTTCACTTGAACACTTAGAGGTCATTGTAGGGTTATTAATTGGCTTAATTTCAATATTGTGTCTCAGGGAATAGAGAAGACCAAAGAGAAGGAAAGAAATGGGGGAATGGATGGTTGGTGGAGCAGTCAGGTCACACATAACATTTATTGATTAAATTCAGCATCTTACATGGGCACAGTTTGTGGCACCCCGAAATAATTACAATAGTAACATGAAAGGTCACTGATCACAGACGACCATAACAGATATAATAATAAGGAAAAAGTTTGAAATGTTGTGGGAATTGTCAAAATGTGACATAGAGATATGAAGTGAGCACATGCTGTTGAAAAAATGGTGCACATAGACTTACTTGTTGCAAGGTTGCTACAAACAACCCTTCAATTTGTAAAAAATGCAATTATCTGGGAAGAGCAATGAAGTGAAGCACAAGAAAACAAGGCATGTCCATATTGTAAATATTTACTACCCTTCCTCATAAAAACTTGCAGTCAGCTTCCCCTGTGCCTAACAATGCTATACTCACAGTGTCGTATCTGTGGGATGAGGAAGTGCTTTGGGTCACTGACTCTTGACGTTGGAAGAAACTATCATGGTCAACTTTATTCATGGGAAGGCTTTCTACTCATATGAGTTTCTTGAAATGGACCCAATGCCTCATCTATTTAACAATTCAATCCCCAGATTCTCTGAATATTCCCCTAGGACACATTTCATGCCATGCATCTCCCTTAATGTCCTTTGCTGCCCCCACCTTTAGTGTGCAGGTCCCTCCTAAAATGTGGCCTCTAGAATGAAGTACAGTACTGCACTGAGCACTGCGTCCAGGGGGCCTCCACATCCCTCTGCCTCAATACCCTTGCCTCCTGCTAAGCTCAAGCACAGACAAAACCCAAACATTTATTCCACATAACCATTTATATGTACACTTATCTAAAGATAGACTTTGCATATTTTTCTACTGATTTGATCTTGTTAGTTTTAGCCCATTTCCCTGCCAAGCCTTTCCAGCATTCTGCAACCTACATGTTTACTGAAATGATTTGTCTATCTTACTTTGATTGTGGATTAGAAAATGTTGCATAAGAACAAGGTCACACAAAAATCCTCTACACCTCCAGCAGGTTGCATTGATATTAATTGTTCAGTCACCACCATGGTGGTATATCATCTGTCTTCACCTAGGTACATCACCTAGAATTTAAGTCTAGAATTCTCTGCCTTATTTCAGGACTTTGTGAGAAAGATGCATCTAATGACACACTGAAATCAACAAATACTATGTCTTTATATTGCCTTCATTTGGGCTGCAGTGATGTTGTTGATAAAAGGAATGGGACCAGTTTGGTATAAGCTGTTTTTAGTTGACACATACCAACCCTTGGTGATCATCACTTTTGTGTTTTGTTTTCATAACTAATATATTTAGTTATTTGAACAACAATTTTGCCAGGGATTGTCTACATGTCTCGGGCTCTGTGTTTTTATTGCCCATTCTTATCTCCTTTTTGAAAATGAGAATATTTGTCTCCTGTCACCTGGCGCATTACTCATCAGGGTTCCGTAGAAATATCTGCATGCTATTTTAAAAGCATGGGCCTTTAGACTTGGATTTATTTGAAGCAACTAAGTATTGTCTTTCTAGATCTTTATTTTTCTTGGCAACCATGTTGCTCTAATATATTTAATAGGCTTTCACCACGTACAAGACTTTATCCTCTGTGCTGAAGATACAGTTGTGCACATACACTTTATACTGAAATGGGGAAGACAGAAATGCACAGGAAGTTGTCAGCGTGTCATAATTCATAAGTGTGTAAAAGGAACCCCCAAGTGGGGCAGGCAAATCTGGGGCTGGTGGTGGCAGCACAGGATCAGATTTACACTTTAGAGAGATCAAGCTGGCCATACTTGAGAATGGGGCTTCTCAAACTGGAATGTGCATAGGGGTCATCTGGGAATCTGCCTTAAAGCCAGACTTTGACTCAGTACCTCAGAGAAGGGGCTGAGCTTCTATTTTGAACAAAGTCCCAGGTGAGCTTGATGCTGGTGGTCTAGGGACTACACCTTGAGGCACAAGGCTTTAGAAAGCAGGTAAGAGAACTAGAAGGTTAGAAACAGGGAGCTGGATTAGAAGGCTGTCATAGTGGTCTAGGAGGAAAATGATGATAGCACAAACTAGGTGACATTTGTTTCATTCTTTGAAGCCTGTAGATTGATCTTCTTTATGAAAACTATGATACTAAATAGGTGTTGAGTATTTCCCTTTCATCTGGGAACAATTGTCCAGGTTAAATTAAGAAACGAGGGAAGCAGAGCTCCATTTCAGTCTTAGTTCTTGATAACTGGCCCTAGAACTTCAAGAACTTGCTTTAAGACCACCAAGGGCTTAATTATCTCAATCTCATAGATGGAGGCTGGTTGTTATGGGTTGAATTGCATCCCTGCTGAGATTCCTATGTTGAAGTCCTAATCTCTATACCTTAGAACATGACATTATTTGAAAATAGGGTTATATTGTAGGTGTAATGAGTTAAGATGAGGTCATATTGGGGTTGGGTGGGCCCCTAATCCAACTGAGTGGTGTCCTTATAAAAAGGGGAAATGTGGACACAGATGCAGGTGCATGAAGAAAGCCATGTAAAGCTTAGAGTTGTGCTGCCACAAACCAAGGAAATACCAGAAGCAAGGGGAGAAGCCTGAGACAGATAGTTTTTTTTTCCTAGCACCTTCAGGGAGATCACAGTTCTATGGACACCTTGACCTTGAATCTTTAGCCTCCAAAATTGTGAGGCAATAAACTTCTGTTCTAAGCCACCCAGGTTGTGGTAGATTATTACAGCAGCCCTAGCAAGTCTGTATGTTAAAAGTCACTTTCAGGGTTGATACACTATGACATTTTCAACACATGTTCTATAGGATATCTGAGCTAAATGGGGTTATAATGGAAGATTTCTGATTTTCCATTGATTATTAATTCATGATTTTCTTTTAATTCATATTTTCCTTTTGGAGATTACTTTTTTTGATATTTATTTATACTTCTTATGTGGATCCTTACTAATAGGTTCAACTGATTCAACTCAAAGGAAACACCCTCTTGAGGCTCTGGCTTATGGGTGTAAAAACTTTGGGGTACACAGATTCTAGGTTATGCATGACATGATAGTGGTAGGGCTTTTCTTACCTGAGTAACATGAAGCCTTTTGAGAATTATTTATTTTTGAGCCATACAATAATATTTTAGTAAAGCTTGTTAACCTGCCTCCTAGACATAGCATATAAAAGAGATGGCAAGCATTTCATAGAAATGAATTTGATTTTCCCTTAAATGTTTTCTATCCATGAAAGACATGCTTCAAAAGTAATAGCAGAACCATTTATTAGCCATGTTAATGTGGTAGACACTAAAAAAGGTGCTTTTCATACTTATTCTCATTTAATCCTCACAACTCTACCACTAAACAGGTGTTGTTTTATTTTCACTCTATAGATGTAGAATCTGAGGCCAGAGATGTTAATTCACTTTCTCAATGTTAAAAGGCAAGGGAGAAACAGAGGTAGGCTTCAAACTCACTCCCAGATGTATTAATCGTGTGCTGCAGAGCTTACTTCCTGCACCATGGCAGACATCACTAATTGATTATAGCACTCACTTTGGAATCTCTCTGGGCTAACAATAATGAAGGTGGGAAGAAAAAAAATCAATTTGCCTTTCTAAAGCATTTATAAAGCCTGTACTTTGTAACAGTGGTACTAGTGACCTGCATTCAGAGATTCTGACTCAATAGGTCTTCAGCTGGATCCTGAATCTTTATTTTTAAGGACTCTCCAGGTGATTCTGATGATGGCATCACTTTTTGCACCTATATTCAATGATGCCATGTATTTTTTTGTTTGCTTATTTGTTCAGTCTGTGAGTTTCTGAAATAGAAGAGCAAGCTAAGGAAATACTCTTAGAAGATAAAGGATACTATTTACAGAATGCCTATTATAAGAAAGGCAGGTCTAGTACCTTCTTTTATTTTCTGAGCCACTTACTCTGTAAAAAAGAGCTAGTCATACCCTTCTGTATCAAACATCTAGTGAATTTTCAAGATACATGAGTGTCTTCTCTCAAATGTGACTGTGATGAGCTTGGAAAGGGAAAAAAGACATCTTAGCTATGCTCTGAGAAGCCCCTGATTAGAAGAGTATCAAATGCAAACAAGAGTAAGTGAAAATCGTATAATTTATGATTTGTTATTAATCCCACTCCTTTAATTCACAATAAATTGACTAACAAACCTCTCCAACGACCCCCACCTGAAAAAAATTACTACATGTGGTAGATTACCAACCCAATGAGGAAAAGCAGCAATACTCCATTAATATTTATAAATGTTACAATGCTCATATTTCCCATCTATGTGGAAAATCAACCTGAGTAATTAAGGATTATGGAGAATTATAAAGATGAAAAATATCAGGAAAACGGTGTGCATGGGAGTTATCAACACTATTGTACTTGCACTGTTACATCTTAATGACTTAATTTTCCATGGATGGCATTTTTAAATTTAAATTCCTGGGTTTAAAAAAAACCAATAAAACTTCATTATTATCCAAGCAACATAGATATTTTTCAAAAAGAAGTCTTACGTCTTTGGCTTTTCCACAAGGTACCGAAAGTGTTTACTTCCAACGATTTTCACCATGATCTCAGGCATTGCATCTGACCCATGGGGAGTCTTCCAAACTGCAGACATGATCCTTCTTAAAATCCCTTCAAACCCTTGGGGGCAAAAATAAGTAAATCATTCCTCTTGATTTTCCACTAGGGAACTACAGCATCCTTGTCAATAACAACAGCAATAATAATACCAGGAAGAAGTGCTTTACCTATATTATCTTACTTAATACTCCTAATAAAGGCATGAGTGAGATCCTTTTAATTACTATTATCACTCTTGTTTTACAGTTGAGGGAACAGACATCATGTAGCTAGGTAACTTACTCAACATCACTTAGCCAGTAATGAGCAGAGTTGGGGATCTCACTTAAAGAGGTCTGCAAAGCAGATCTACTGAGATATTAGGTGATTCTACCTTCCTGTACTACTAGACATCAGATGGGATTCTTGTGACATCAGAGGGGAAACCAGGGCTTTAGTGGGAGATTGGAAGAATCCATACTCAGCTTTCATGCTCAGCGTCTCCACTTATGAAATCAGCATAATTCCAGTTCTGCTCTCAGGGACTTGCGGTGGATCCCATGAAATAATGTGGCTGAAGAAAGAGTATACACAGGAAAGAGGGCTTTTTGCTATCCCTGACTGATCTGTCTCTGCAACAATCCAATGAATCTGAAATTGAGATCTTGCATGAGATAAACGCTGGGTGTTTAAACAGGTCTCATGCCAAAGGAAGCTCAGAAGTTCAGTAAACCTGGCCACAGGTAAACATGCTCCTTTCCAGACTGGAACACCCAGGCCCAGGGAGGCTGTGTTATTTGACCATGGTCACAGAGAGAATGAGGGGCAAAGCTGTTTTCAGTCTGTCAGCCTGATAGCTAGACCAGGATTCTTCCCAAGACCCCAGCTTCACTTAGTGTGTGGACAGCGCTAAAGTGGGCAGCCACCCATCCAACGGGGACCTGCAATCTCTTTGAACCTGTCTGGAAAGTTCAAGGCCCAGAATTTGTGACTGTCCAGTCTCCTCCCTGCCCAGCAGCTGCACCTTAGCCCTGAGACCTCTCCCCAGGAGAGAACAGAGGGGACGGCCTTACCGCTGGGGGGCAGTTTCCCACCCTGGCAGCCCAGAGGTGCGCGCTCCGTGCCTGTCTCCCGGGAAGCCACCGCGCGCGGAGACCAGGGGGCGGGGACGGGGGTCGTGGGGAAGCCGGCTAGTGGCAGGGCCCGGCTCTCAGTCCCTCAGTCCGAGGCTGCTCCCGCCCTGGTCGCTAAGGACGCAGAAGGCTGTTGCCGGGCGGGACCAAGTTTTCTAGCAGCTCCGAAGGCGGTGCGCCCTCCTCCGCGGGGCCAGGGTGTGGCTGGCGACAGGTGAAGAGACTGGCTGTTTTCCAAATCTCTGCCCTCCCGCTTCCTCAAAGATCTGCGGGCGTCTTTCTAGAAGTCCATCTCGCTCACCTGTGTGGTCACACGTGTCCTGCCCTTTCCCTTAGGCTTCATTTCCTTTTGTGAGGTTCGTACGCAGTTGGGATTCCAACACCATAGGTTCAAATCCAGACTTCTCTACTGTACGGCTTTGGATAAATCCTTTCTTCTCCCTGAGATTCTGTTTTCTGGTTCATTCTGTTTTCTGATTCATTTAAAATGGGGCAAAATAGTTACACAGACGTAACGGTGAGTTGGTGACGGAATTAAGTATGAATATAATATAATCATAACAATAATTTTGAGTGCCATTGATATGTTAGATCCCTTATTTGAACTGAATAACTATTACAAGTTAACAATGACCAATGAGGTAATTTTATTTCTATTAAAGAGAAAGAAAACTAGGCTTAGGGGTGTTGAGAAATTACCCAAAATCTCGCAAAGGCCAAGTGGCAGAGCTGAGATGAGACTATAGATCTGCATATCCTGGATTTCCAGACACTTTGTATTATGATAACAAACTTAAGCAAATGTGGGTAAGACATTTTAAGTTGACTTCAAGAAGGTATTATTTGCTTCAGCAGTAACAGCACCCACACTCATCCTCCTCCTGCCCTCCAGCTGTACTATTTTGTAGTTAAACGTAGCATCTACTAACACCTGCAGCCAGAGGTGGCTGACAGGCTCAGCTGCCCTCCAGAGGTTCACTCTCTGGTGGGCCAGACGCATTCTATGATGTACAAAGTGCCAAGGGATCTGAGGAGAGGGGACAGCTCTCTTCTCACTCTTACAGCCTGGCCTTCACATTGCTGCCAGATTGGTCTTCCTGAGGCCCAGCTCTTACAAGCTCCCTGTACTCAACTGTCTGAAAGATCTCATCAGCTATGGGAGATGTCCGTGGTTTCAAGGTCTTCCTTGCTCTTATCTTGAGCTAGATCTCTAGGTTGATCTTCCACTACTTCTAGACTTGCTATGCTTTACCCAACTCAGTCTACTCACTGGCCTGAATCTGTCTTTTTTTTCTTTGCCTCTGTGCATTTGTTCATTCGGTTCCTCTGTCTATGATACTCTTCCATTTCTCACTGTGTTTGCCTGCTTATCCATTCTTGAAGTTCCATCTCGAATGGTCAAGAATCAAGACACGTTGAGTGCAAACCCTAGCCCTGCTAGTTCAATGTGATCTTGGGCAAGTCACTTAATACCTCTGTGCCTTAGTTTCTTCTTCTATTCAATGAGGATGACTTTTTGTGAAGATAAGTGAGTTATATAAGGAAGGTACTCAGAACAATATCTGATATATGGTAAGCAATATAAATGTTTGCCATTATTTGTCAAGAAGCCAAACTAGATCTCAGAAGCTGAAAGTGTTTTCTTCGTCGTATGTATAACTTGTGGTTTATCTTTTGGAAAATATGCCTTTCTTTGCCTGAGAGTATGGCTATTTGTTTGCTTTGGTTGTCTGTCATGCCCTCCTGGACTAGGCTTGTGGAAGGCTAAATAATTCCCCACCAAGATGTCTGTGTTCTAATCCCCATAATCTGTACATGCCACCTTCCATAGCAAAAGGAACTTTGTGGATGTGATTAAGGATCTTGAGATCTTGAGAGGGAGAGATTATCCGGATTATTCATGTGGGCCCTAAATGTAATCACAAGTGTCCTTAAAAGAGGGAAGCAGAGGGAGATTTGACTGCAGACGAGGAAGATGTTACAAAGGAAGCGAGAGGGTTCAGTGATTTGAGGAAGGGGCCATGAGCCCAGGAAGAAGTTAGAAAAGGCAAGGAAACTAATTCTCCTCTCCAGCCTCCGAAAGAACTGGCCTTGCTGACCCCTTGATTTTAGCCCAGTGAAACTGATTTTGGTCATTTCGTTTTTAAACCTATAAGATAATAACTTTATGTTTGTTATAAACCATCAAATGTATGGTGATTTATTACAGCAGCCATAGGATCACCATGAAGGTGTCCATCCTCATGATGAGTAGGCTGAGGAGGAGGAGGAGAAGGAGGAGCAGGAGAAGCAGGGGTTGGTCTTGCTGTCTCAGGGGTGGAAGAGGTAGAAGAAAATCTGCATGTAAGTGGCCCCACACATCTCAAACCCATAATGTTCAAAGATCAACTGTATACAGATGTTGGAGGAATAAAAGTTCTTCTTTCCGTTGGGGTCACTAGACTATGAGGGCAAAGCATTGAGACTTTTGGCAAATGTCTATATCAACATATACTGCAATTTTTCAGGGAAGAGGGGGAAGCCAGCCAAGACAGGAAAGCAGAGCTGACAATAGAGCCAGCGCGGGGAAGGAGAGGAAAGCAAAGAACCTGGATGCAGCTATGCCTGAAATTAGATTTCAGAATTCTCAAACACAGGAGTAATAAATTTCCCTTTTGCTTAAGATGTTTTGAGATGGGCTTCATTAATCTTTACTCAAGGAATCCTGACTAATACAAAGACTCTTAAACTTAAGGATGTTAAAGTTTATTTATGGGTAACAGTTAATTGATTAGATGGCATTTTGAGTTTCCCTGTAAATTTTGTGGTAAAACTTGAAGGAGTAAATGGATTTTGATTGAATCAGTTATTCTACTAAAGATTATACTTTGACCTTATCATGACTTTATAGGTCTTACAAAAGCCACCTTGAAATATAATGGCATTGGAGGGAGGCTTTCTGTTGGGCAGCTCTTCCATGAATTTGATGAGATTCAGATGAAATTTGATATATTTTTTCAGATCCAGGGGAACCTCTGCTTTGCTACTTCCTAGGCAAGTGACCTTGAACAAGTAATTTATCTCTTTTATTTGTAAGGTGGAGACAGCAATAATTACCCTGTAAGATTGTTATCAGGATTAGAGATAATGTACCTGGAGGCCCCTGATATGTAATAGGCACACAATAAATTATATTCTTATTTATAACAATAGCAGCTAACATTTAGTGAATATTTATTATGTGCCAGACGCTAAGCTAAAAGCTTTTCATTCACCATCCCATTTAATCTTCATAACAACCTTATGAAATAAGGACTATTAATATCCCCATATTAGAGATGAGGAACTTGAGGCTTATAGAAGATAAATAACTTGCTCAAGGGAATGTAGCTAGGAAGAGTCAGAACTGCAATAAAAAAATCCAGGTGTGTCTGACTCCAGAAGTAACCTCTATAGCCCGTACCACACACTTCCTCTGTGGGTGTTAGCCATGGTTATTATAATTATTATTAAAGTTAATGTTTTCATTGCTGTTGTTTGGAGGCTCTAGGTCCCTTACACAATGCAGATTCTGTGACAGAATTCTTAAGGAGATGTGGCCTTTTCTTATCTGGGATTTTTTTACTTCACACTCTGCTTTACGAAATGACATAACCAGGAAACATCTCCCCAGTGGTTTATATTAAACAAGGCAAAACAAAAAGCTATGCAATAAATGCCTCTATAAGATTAAATACTGTGGTTAAAGCTGCCTTCCTTGGATTCAACAGCTTTAGATTATGAGTCACCAGAGAAAGATTCCACAGAAACATCTCCATCCAATAGTCGGTGCTCTCTTTTTTCCTCCCAAAGAAAGATGAATAGCTGTAATAAGGGGACCAAAGAATGCCCCCTCCTAAAACTTCATGATTTTACATTTACTGTCAAGCAGAGTAAGGAGGAGAAAGAAAATGGTCACCAATGTTTTGTTTTTGCTGATATAAGTCAAAGTAGAATGAGTTTATAAACAGGAAGCAATAAAGAACTGCTCTTTTGAACAATTTAATCATAGATCTATAAAAATGAGGCATTTTGCAGGGAAGTTCCTGTCCCAATAGATAAGAGGCAAATACTGATGTCAAATGGAGTTGTATTACAAAGAATATGGGGGTATTACACTTGTTTTTTTCTCCAAGAGACAGATAAGACCCAAGCCACCAATCTTTATGACTAATGGGGGCGTTTCGGTGAACAGACAGGCAAGAGCAGGCTGATTTTATTATAGACCAGAATGCAAATGTGATCAAGTTTCTTTGCTCCTTAAAATGCTCTCCTGGCTCTGGAGAAACAAGACTGTGTAGCATACTGATTAGATGGACCGACTTTGGGCCCTGTGGTAGTTTTCTAGGGCTGCCGTAACGAAGTACCACAAAATGAGTGGATTAAATAACAGAAATTTATTGTCTTATAGTTCTGCAGGCTGGAGGTCTGAGGTCCAGGTATTGTCAGGCCTGGTTCCTTCAGAGATGGTGAGTGAGAGTCTGTTCCATGTCTTTCCCCTAGCTTCGGGGTCTGCTGGTGATCTTTGGCATTGCTTGGCTCATAGATCTCTGTCTTTGTGTTCACGTGGTGTTCTCCCTGTGTATGTGTCTGTGTCCAGATTTCTTCTTTTTCTACGGACACAAGTGTTACGGATTAGAGGCCCACGTTGCTCCAGTGTGACCTCATCTTAATGAATTACCTCTGCAACCACCCTATTTATGTATAAGGTCATATTGTGAGATACTGAGGGTTAGGGTTAGGAGGTCAACATATGAATTTGAGGGGCACACAATTCAACCCTTAACAGGATCCCAAGCCTGGCTTGTACTTAGCATGATGTTATTTCAGGCAAGCCTTCCTGTGACTTATTTCTTCATGGGTAAGACTAGTTTTGTGAAGATAAAATGACTTACCAGATATTTAGAATACTGTTTCATGCATGGAGGAGTTTACTGCTGTAAGCATTATCTCCTTAGAATTATATACACGATCTTTTAAAATTTTTTATTTTTAATCGACACATAATTGTACATATTTATGGGATTTGGTGTGATATCTCAGTATTTGCTTACAATGTATAATGCTGAAATCAGGGTGATCAGCATATCCATCACCTCAAACATTTATTGTTTCTTTGTGTTGGGAACATTCAAAATCCTCTCTTCTAGTTATTTGAAAATATAGAATAAATTATTAACTATAGTCAGCCTACAGTGCTAAGGACACTAGAATACACATCCTTTATTATGGCCTCTCTGGTCTGGCTCTTGCTCACTGCTCCAACCTCACCCCACTCTTTCTACCCCCATCTAATTAACTGCAGCTGCAGTTGCCCACTATCACCTGTAGTTCCTCACACCTTCCAGGGAATTTCATCCTGACATGCCTCCACTTTGTCTTTTCGTTGTTGCTTCTTGACTAGAAAGTCTTCCTTGTGGCTCAGTTTCTAACTTTTAAGATCAGCTCGATGCTACAAAGTCTCTGAAGCTATCTGTTCTCAATGTGCCCAGTCTGATGGTCCACTCTTTTCAGTAAATCAGCAGTAAACCAGCTGTTTACTGAATTTGCTATTTTGATTGTAATTACTGGTTGAATAACTTTCTCCTCTTCTCAATTGCTTTTGTTGATGGTAAATACTATATCTTATTCACCACATTGCCCATCCTCAGGACAGTGCTGGCCCATAGTATGTGATCACAAATGTATATTACATACATGAAAGAAAATATACATATGATGGATGATTTGGAATAGTATGATAGTGAAGGGGAATTTTGCATGAAACCCAAGTGTAAAAATGAACTCAGACTTCTGGAATAGTCAGAGTCTATGAGCAGAACTTTCTTTTTCTGACTCTGGTCTCTGCTCCTTTGTGCTTTAGCCTCATTTCTTCTTCCCTCTGGTACACATTGGTATTTTATGATTCCCCCAGACCACGAGACAGAAAGTCACCAATCACAATTCATGAGTTTCATTTCTACTCAAAGAACCAGCAAAATCTAGAATTTCTTAGTAGCATTTGCTAGGGAAGAAATTATGGTTGGCTCAGCTTGGGTCAGGAGACATCTGAGCCAATCAGTTGTTGCACTGGGGGAAGTGGTGTGGTGGCACAATTGTGCATAGAGTTGTTAGTAGGACCCTTAGCTGTGGGTCATCCCCCAGGAGGTCATTAGGTGCAGGACCTGTTAGAGGTTGACCTGATAGGAGGCTGAACAACTTGCCCAAGGTCTTGCAGCAAAGAAGTGAGAAATGATGATTCAAATTTACATTTGTATGACTCTAAAGCATTGTATTTTCTCCTTAGAGTATTATGTTTTTAAACTCTGTAGCACAATAATAGATGCTAGAAAAATGTGGTTGTTATAAAAAGTTATAGAGAGGGAATGACTGCAGAGCAGAAGGACCAGCTGACCACCTCTGCCTTTAGCTTACTGTGCCCTGGATTGTTAAGATCCTTACCTGCTTTTAAGTTTTAACATCTATAAATAGAATCACAGTGCTGTACACTGAATGTACCCCCCTCCAAATTCATTTGTTGAAATCCTAACCCCCAGGGTGATGGTATTAGGAGTTGGGGCCTTTGGAAGGATGTTAAGTCATGAGAGAAGATCCCTCACAAATGGGGTTAGTGTCCTTGTAAAAGATATTCCAGAAGGCTCTATCTCCCCTTTCACCCAGTGAAAACACAACCAGATGTCTACGAACCAGCAAACAGACCCTCATGAGACACTGAATCTGCGAGTACCTTAATCTTGGACTTCCCAGTCTCTATAACTGTGAGAAATAAATTTCTGTTTATAAGCCACCCAAACTATGGTATTTTTTTTTTTCATAATAGCGTGAATGGACTAAGACATACAGAACCTCAAGCTCAAAAGGAGCCTCACAGGTTATCTGGTCTGACCATTCCTCCTCCCAGGCAGGTAGAACATGGATATTTTTTGCAACATTCTGGCACAGTGATTCTGAAATCCTGAGTTGGGCTGTATGGTAGAGGAATTAAGAACACTAATTCTGAGGCCGGAAGGTTTGGATTCAAATCTCAACTCCACCATTTATTAAATTCATGTCCTTGGGCAAAGGGCTTAGCATTTATACATTAGTATCTTAATCTGTAAAGGGAGGATAATAACATCTGTATCATTCTTTTTTTTTTTTTTTTTTTAGAAAAAGCAATATTTATTATTTACTTATCATGTAAAGGCACTTTCTAAATGTTTTGTATTTTTGAACTTCATTATCATAATAGGAAATATTATTTTCACTTAAGGCAACTGAGGCAGAGAGAAATTAAATACCTTGTCCAGGACGGCAGTTAGTGACAGGGTTGAGATTTAAACAAAGAGGCCTGGCTAAAGAGCTTATGGGTTACCCACCATGTGATAGCATCTCCCTGCTGTTCTTGGGAAGAGCAGTGATATAACATACATAGAGCACAGGTGCTGGCACACCCTACATTCCCAGTACAAATTAATGCTGCTGCTGCTACTCTCCTCTTGGTTCCAATTTTTTTACTACCAGCCCCCAAGACCAAGAGCCATAAACTTCCCTGTTTCTGATACTTGGGGGCAAGAGAAAAGCCTCCTCTATTTCCTGATACTGCTTCACAGCCTAAAGGATGAGCCTTGTGTATATGCAGGACTTTTTAATGGTTAACATCCCCATCCACTAATAAAGATAGCCTGGTTAGGATAATACTCCCCTTTTTTTCAGGGGAAGTAAAAAAGTGATTGAGAAAAGGAATGCTTCTTGATAGCATCCAAGTGGCCTAAATGGATTTTTATGATAAACGTACTAAATTCATATCACCGGTCTATCTATACCTGTCAAATGTTTATTGAGCATAATTTTTAAGGCAGCTTGGTGAGTTGTTGAGGATACGATGATGAATCAGATTTAAATGCCCCTCTTAAGATTACCCACAGGAGAGATAAAACATGCTCATAAATAATCCCTGTACAGGATATAAAGTAAGGAGGAGTAACAAAAAATAAATATGAAAATTCAAAGCAAAGAAAGGGAAATTACTTCAGAATAGTGGAATTAGGGAATATTTCACTGAAGAGTTGGCATGTGCACTCATCCTTTAAAGGATAGGTTGTAATTGACATGGGGAAAAAGGAGATAATATGCTAAGCAGGAGAACAACCTAAGTAAAGGCATAGAAATAAAGGTCTTGTGAGATGTGGTCAAGTTTCCTTTGGAGAATGTTGGGAAATGAAATCAGGAAGGTATGCTTGGGCCAGATTGTAGAATACTTTGAGTATCAGATTGAAATGCATATATTATTTTTTAATACGACAGAGAGATGTGTGTGTGTTATTAATATTTTACACTATGAATGAAATTACTTCACCCACAGTGTTAGTCAGAAAAGGCCAAGTTATGCTGGGTTAACAGACAACACCGAAATCTTAGTGATGCAAGAAAACAAAAGTCTAGCTTTCATTCACACAAATCCCGCTGTGGATTTGGGCAATTCTCCAGGACAATTTTCCTCCACGTGTTGGCTCAACAGTCTGGTGTATGTGGACCCTACAGCACCTCCCTCTCAACACATGCTTTCATGATGTCTGTGGCAAGAGAAGAAAGTGCTGGAAAATTACCCACCTGGAACTAAGCTCTTTGTCCTAGAAACGACACACACACTGTTGCTGCTTACAGTCCACTGGCCTCAATGAGTGACTCAGCCCTATCTAGTAAAACAGGGGGGTGGGAAGTACAGTCTCCATGTCCCTAGAAAGAGAGAAGTGGATAATGAGCCCTAGTAATGTCTTCCGCACCCACACTTGCAGAAAATCCACTATGATTCAGAACAAGTTTGTATTTACAAACAAAATATAGATATGTAAGATTGCTAATATGTTCTTAACAGAGATTTTCCCATCTGTTGCATTTACCACTTTCAAATGAAGGAAATGTTGTTTATGGTATATCCGCCCACAGCACATAATGAAAGAAAGATACCTACTTATTCGTGTAATCTTCCTGTTATTATTTCTAGTGTAGAATAAATTGGTGTGTATTGCTTGTGATGTAGGCTTTGCTGACACACAGCTGACACCACATTTGGCTTCAGCTGCAAGCTCCAGTCTGGCCATGATAGTCTAACCTCCTAGTCAGATTGTGATGAGAGAGAAACCCATGCTTAGAAAATGAAGCACATAAACATATGGGTATACACACAGTCTTCTGTATGTGATATGTTGTTAATGGCTTTAAAATGTCTCACTTTTACATAGGGTGGAATGTAGAGCTAGTATAGTTTAATCAAAAGTGCCTAAGCTTTGGAGTCAGAATGAGATGAGCTAGAATCCTAATGCCATAAACTAATTGCCTGGTGACTTTGAGCCTCAGTTTTTTCATTTTTAAAATGACATAGTTAACAACAGAGTTGTTGCAAAATGTATTAATGATAATAATTAAAATTAATTGAGAGCTTAGTGTGTTGCAAGCATCCATCTTTCCTTTCTTCCTTCCTTCTCTTATCTATCTGTCTAATCTATATCAATCATCATGCATAAGAAAGTATAGTTGATTTAGTTCATATGTAGAGGAAGGAGGTATTTCCGTTTAAGTCAAAACTAGGATTTAGATGTATCTGATAAACAGAACTGGTAGATAAGGCCTCAGCAAGTGGATTTGTATAAAGGCTTTTTTCAGGGGTAGAGAAGGGTTGCTGAAGGACAAGGATAAAGTGGTTTTAGGTGAATATCTAGGACAGAGCCTGAAATAGGATGGGCATTTGAGTTTTTTTCTGAAATACAGGTATTCTGCTTATGTACCCAAGTTTATACGCAGCTAGCAGTAGATAATAAAGGAGATGATGTGGGGAGACTCAGAGACATAGGCACATAGGAAGCAATTGTTTGGGGAATAGGTGACAAAGAGTTACACAAAAGGGAAAGTGAATGTATTTCCCATTCTTTTGCATGAAGCCCAGTGAGGCCGCAACATTACGAGATCATAAGGAATCCAGTTCTGCTGTAGTGTCTTGAGGGTTTCATGCTTTGAGCACTCTGGACCACAGCATCCTTGGTGAGTAATTGATATCCTCCTGGAGAAGCCCTCACAGCGCTATGCTCAAGTGGTTTCCTTGATATTCTCAAGGGAAGAACAAAATCTACAAGTGTACAGCATTGGTGTGTTGGTGAGAATGCATGCGCTATGCACTGGGTTGCTTTGAGATTTATGGGATGCTGCATTGTCAATATCAGATCCATCGATTTTAACTCAAGCCCTAAAGGAGCTCAGAAAATGCTAGGCTAAAGAACGAGAGAAAGAATGGATAATTGTCCCAATGCTCAAGTTAAGGTCGTGTTTCTCCAATACTGGAGGCAGTATTGGCATTCTGAATGGGGCATTCTCCATTTTGCAGGACTGTCCAGATCATTGCAGGACATTTAGCAATCCTAGCTCCTGTGAGCTATATGCCAGGAGTGCACTCTATTCATCGTGGCAATCAAAACACATCCCCTCATTTCAAATATTCATTGTGAGGATGCTACTCTCTTGGGTTGAAAATCATTGCTCTAATGGGATTCAACATTGCTGTTTGCCTTGGGACCAGTAGTATTTCTATAGGAACAGATAGAGCCTCTGTAGATGGGACTCTTCCTCCTCTATATGCTCAGTACAATGTGACTGGGGCTTCCTCTTGCTTCCTTTGCTTAGTGCTTTTGGAATCTCTTACAAAGCAACTCCACTTGGCATCCCAGTGTGCTTGTGCAAGGTCAACAACAACTCCCTTCCAAGGTCAACTCAGTATTCTCCTGAGAAACCAATCTTTGCACCTCAATACCACCAACTTCTTAGTCCCTGTTGTCAACAGACTGGAAGCTTCTATTCATTTGATTCCAACTAGTAAAGGTTTTAGAACAAGAAGACAAACTGGGAGTCAAAATGTCATTTTTATTTATAACTCTGTGGATATTAAAGATCATGCTTCCCCCAAAGTAACATCAGGTGCTGCCTGTGGATGCAGTTGAATCTGCAGAGAAGACTCTGAGTAGCTATACTCAGCCAGGGGCTTGTTGGATGGGTGTCAGCTTTCATGATTAGCATCAACTGCACCTTCCCTGGGGTGGGGGCTGAGTAAGGGGTAGAGAGTAGTGGAAATTATTTTTTCCGTGGTCTGATGTGTAAGTATGGATTAAAGAGAAAAAGAATAATTCCCTTTAATACTTTATGTATTACTTCATTATACCATTCCACCTTACTATTTTCCCATTTTA
Organism: Mirza zaza; assembly: GCA_008750895.1. NCBI lineage: Eukaryota > Metazoa > Chordata > Mammalia > Primates > Cheirogaleidae > Mirza > Mirza zaza. The sequence goes on from VSMD01073474.1 coordinate 20,203, forward strand.
TCAATATAAAACAATCATAGAATATTAATATGAGTATATTAATGCCTAGGTCACTCAGCCAATAAGCGATAGAGCCTTGCTTTGAACCTAAGTTTGCTTCACTTTCAAAGCTGTGTGTGTGTATATATAGCTTATATACATGTATATGTACATATATACACATATATAAATATATATCTATATATGTAAATATATTTACATATATGAATATACATGTCTATGTATGTATATATAGTTACACATATGGAACTTCTAGTTTTCAATCATCTTCAGTTGAGGCCTCTTAAGATTTGGGATTCAGGCGGTTTCATGCTGTAGACACTTTAATAAGACACCAGGTGCTTGCTTCAAAGCACATACATTATGTATTCTTTGATAACTTTGCTTCAGATGGTGTATTAGTTTTCTAGGGCCGCCATAACAATTTACTACAGACTGGGTGGTTTAAACAACAGAAATTTATTTTCTCACAGTTCTGGAGGGTAGAAGTCCAAGATCAAGGTGTGAGCAGGTTTGGTTTCTCCTGAGGCCTCTTTCTTTGTCTTACAGACGGCTGCCTTCTCACTGCAACCTCTCATGATCTCTCTTGTGTGCTCGCGTCTCTGGTGTGTTTGTGTGTCCAACTTTTCTCTTCTTGTAGGGAAACCTGCCAGATTGGATTCAGGCCCATCCTAATGGCCTCATGTTAACTTAATCATCTCTCTTAAGGCCATTTCTTCAAATGCAGTCACAGTTTAAGGTACTAGGGATTAAGGTTTCAATATATAAATTTTTGTAGGGCACAATTCAGCCCATGGCAAATGGTATGGTGTTAAAACATCAGAAATATCACGTAGGGAGGGAAATATCACGTAGTTGATGGGGAAGAATCATCAGAGTTAAAAGGATCCTTACAGTGTTTCAGCAAATCTCTTTTATGAAAAAACTGAAGACCAGAAAAGAATAAAGAAATACTCACGATCTCACAGGTAGAAAGGCCCATTGATATTATAGGCCATAATTCATACTAGAGTCTTACAGATGTTGGCTGGAATATCGTGTGTATGTGTGTGTTTGTACCTGTGTGTCTGTGTGTTCATGTGTGGACTGGGGGAGGTCTTTTGATGGCGAAGGCAGCATGAATCAGGCAAGAGAAGAACATGCCCTTTTCAGGATCATTTATTTGCATCTTGTACTTACAAATAAAAACATCCTTCTTCCTTCTGCCTCTTGAAAGGCCAGTAACAAAACCGCCAATTTTAATCTAGACCACTCGGTGGCAGTAAAACAGAAATGTCTGCAAAGAAAGCAGAAATCCCTTCAGAATTATAATAAGTTTTATAGACCAAGACAACTGCAGTTATAAAACATTATGGTATATCAATTGGCATATTTGCTGATCAAATCTTTACAAGGTTCGAATAGGCTCATAAATACTGGTTTCCCTCATTTGGCCTATTCATGCTTCATGCTTCTGTTTAAGGCATTTTGGAGGAATGGAAATCCAGCAAATGGTTGAAATATCAAAGCAATATGCCACTGCCAATTTGTTTTCCTGTGATTGAGGGAAAATATACGTATATGCCTCGATTAGAAGGACTACCCAAACAAGCAGAAGCTGCCGCATGCAAAGCTGAGCTCATTTCTCATGCAAAGCATGGCTCAGGCTGGAGTTAACTAACAGCTAAATCATTTTGCTACTTGATTTTTGTGGGTTCCAATTCCCTTACTATTCCCACAAGAGTTTCCATTTTTTTATAGGCTAATGATAAAATCAGACTTTATGATAAATGCATAAAATCTGAGGGCAGGAGGAGACATCAAAACATGCCTTTTATCAAAATGTTGGTTTCATGTGGTTGGTTGAAAAAAAAGACTGCAATGGTTTATGGTCATCAATTTTTTTTTTTTTTTTTGAGACAGAGTCTTGCTCTGTTGCCCTGGCTAGAGTGCCGTGATGCCAGCCTAGCTCACAGCAACCTCAAACTCCTGGGCTCAAGGGATCCTCCTGCCTCAGCCTCCTGAGTTGCTGAGACTACAGGCATGTGCCACCATGCCCGGCTAATTATATATATATACACACACACACACACACTTTTAGTTATCCCGCTAATTTCTTTCTATTTTTAGTAGAGGTGGGGTCTCTGTCTTGCTCAGGCTGGTGTCGAACTCCTGACCTTGAAGAATCCGCCCGCCTAGGCCTCCTGGAATGCTAGGATTACAGGTGTGAATGGTCATCAATATTTAACAATGGAGAAACTGAGGCCTAGGTGTTCAGTGACTTTCCCAAAAACATATGACTGGTGAGAGGCCTAGACCGACTGTGTAACCAGATTTTCCATAAGGTACAGGATTGTGGAATTGGTTACCTTTAGGGACCCATTCAAGAATGTTTCACTACTAAAGCATGTTGAACATTTAAACTCCTCTCTGCTTTGTCTATGTAAATGTGCATACTGATCCTTTTAGATAAAACCTCCTTGAAAAGATTGGACTTCATCATGTGGTGGCTTCTTATATTATTAGATAAAGATCTTATCTCTTGCTGAGCAGTTCCCATGGATTTTTTCTTTCTTAGGAAATGTCCTTCATCTTCTTGCTTGAAGCTGGTACATTTGTGCCTCTTGCTTTACCCAGAGTCCTCTGCCTTCTGTTTTCACCTGGATAAATTCTGTTGAGGCTGAGTTTGGTGGCCTTTTAATGTGTTCCCCAAATACTCTCCCCAGGGAGGAACAGTCTTTTTTTTATACTTGGCTGAATGTCCTTTACATACAAGGCAGAGACCACATCTGCTTTGTTAGTAGTGTGTGCACAAAAGCAACTGGCATGTAGCAGCTCCTTAAATAATTATTGTATGAAAGATTGATTCTACCTCACTCTTTTACACAATGCTACTCTTTTTTTTTTTGAGACAGAATCTCTCTTTGTTGCCCAGGCTAGAGTGAGTGCCGTGGCATCAGCCTAGCTCACAGCAACCTCAAAATCCTGGGCTCAAGCGATCCTACTGCCTCAGCCTCCCGAGTAGCTGGGACTACAGGCATGCGCCACCATGCCTGGCTAATTTTTTCTATATATATATTAGTTGGCCAATTAATTTCTTTCTATTTATAGTAGAGACAGGGTCTCGCTCTTGCTCAGGCTGGTTCCGAACTCCTGACCTCGAGCAATCCGCCTGCCTTGGCCTCCCAGAGTGCTAGGATTATAGGTGTGAGCCACCATGGCCAGCCCACAATGCTACTCTTTTTGAAGAGGGAATATTTATTCAAGAATTTTAAATAATACAGAATATAAAATGTTTACTGTATAGTGTACATTATATATCATATTGATAACCATTTAAAATAACTGAATGCTTTTATTTTTAAGAAATATCACTGTAATTATATATATGTATATATTATTGTAGATCATATATGTACCTATCAAGTATATGTAGACACTATTGCTTATTTTGCTCTATTAATAATTCTTGATCCCCTGCTATATGCCAGGCAATGTATTAGGTGTTTTTAAAGATTGGTGTTACTTAATCTTCAAATATAAGCAGTTCAAATGATGTAACTAGAGCTCAGGAAATTAAATAGCTTGTCATGCAATGAGAATGTACAAAAGCTGGATTCACACCCAGACCTGTCTTTGTCAGGAGTTCATGGTGTTCCCGCTCTCGAGAAGTGAATGAGGCTCTGGTGGGGCAGTGGCAGAGCTAAGAGGTTGAGTCTGGGAATTCTGGCTTTTACCTAGATGGGAGTTCCCCTTTCCGTAGCATACTTTCTACTCCATCTAATGAGAAAAGAAGGTCAGAACTCATTTTCATGCAGTTGGAGTAATTTGAAAGATTTCAAGATTTCATGAGACCCAGACTTTCCATTGGTTCTGTTTACACTGAGAGACACATTTATTCAGGAACTGCCAGGGATCCCTGTGAACAGCTGCTAACTTGTGGTGTCAGCTAGTTCACAGAACCTTGGGTCCTCCTGACTTGAGCTGCTGCAGAAGTGCAGGGTTGGGAAATACAGATTTTGTAATCCATTTGTTTGCACATAAAAACGCATTTTCCTGCTCTCACACTCCTTAGTAATTCCCTTCCTAAGCCATTTTGCAGCGTATTTGTCAAGGAAATTTGCCATTTTGGATTTGGAGACAACAACTCAAGTCAGAGTAAGGTTAAGCCCCAGAATACACTGAAAAAAATATATTAGAAAGAGTTTTAAAAAAGGGAATGGCTGTATTTGCTCTGTAACAAGCAGAGCATTAAAAAAAATCAATAATAAGAACAACAACTAATGGCGATAATGTCTTCCCTGACTCATAGGGGTATTTAAGAGTAAAATGATGTAATTGATGGGAAACACTTAGAAAAATAAAAGCACCATGCAGCACAAGATATTATGATTATTATACGATTGTCCTTAAGCACAGCTAAATGTGAGCCTCTGTCTCTCTCAGGACCCAACGTCACCATCGATAAATCATTTGTGCAATTCCCAGAGTGTAAAAGATGACTGCAGGGCTCCAGGCTCTTTCACTTGTTATGATCTGTCCACCGGGGAGTTCCGTGGATGTGGCAAGAGCAAGTTACAACCTCTCTGGGCCTTTGTTCCCATGTCTTTGAGACGCAGATTGATATTATTAATAATGGCTACTTGCAGAGCAAATCTATGTCCAAGGTACAAAGTATCTTTGGTTTACTATATCATTTAATGCTTACGATGGCTCTATGAAATGTCTTATTTCGTAGATGAGGAAAATGAAGCTCAGAGCAGTGAAATATCCAGGCCAAACCACACAGCTAGAGTTTAATGAGGTATCTGTTGAAATCCACAATTCTTAACTTTAGGTACACTGAGTGTAGAGGATTGTGAAGACATGAAGTTAACTCTCCACAATGCTTTCCTCTATCCCCTCTTCTTTTGAAAACCACCCTTCTGCCAGTGCGTACATCACAGTATTCTGATAGGGCTGCTAATTGCGTGTATCTTTCATGTGCCCACAGGGTAGGAATGTGACCACAGGGTAGGAATGTGACCGGGCCTAGCCAGTCTCATTAATTCTCTCATTCTAGTCCCATTAATTGATTCAGGAGTGGGTATAGGATGGAAGCCTGTCCAATCAGAATCTGTGGGATATATACACACAGAAGTGGAGAGAGACTTGCTCTCTGCTATAGCAAGACTGTCAAGAAGACTGTTTACAGTGGAAAAGAAAGAAGCCAGCAAAGTACCAAAGGCAAGCGCTGGAGAGCATTCAGACTGCATCCTGTAATCCCCAGCAATTTGTGAGGTGGGATCTGCCCCACCCTTCCCAGTTATCGGAGTCAGTAAATAGCATTCTTAAAGCTAATTTGAGTTAGGTTTTTGGCACTTGCAAGCAAAAGTTTCTGATTGATATAGTACGTGACAAAGGACGTTTGTATATGTGATGTTTCTCAGTGCTTATAATCTTGTGCCCGATATTCTTATCAATGTTTTTACTAATAGAAATAAAATAACTAGAAAATCTAGGGACACACTTGATATATTTATTCATACTCAGTGTTTGTGCCTCCAAAGACCTTGCTTTTTACAAAATACCCTGCTAGATACAGAAGGTGCAATCAGTCCTAAAAGCTCATGCTAATGAGCTTTGATTTCACTGTAAAATGAAGGTAAGTCATCAATCATTTGGAATAATCTCTTACCAAATATTTTTCAAGTTACCAAGGCACATTCATATAAGACTTCCATGCTTATTGTAATATTATCTTGTAAATAAAAAATGTATTTTACACTTTCATGCCTTTTTAAAAACAACTCTAATCGTGATTGTACTTTCTACTTGACCTGGCTTATAATTTCCTCTGTCATAATAGACAATACACTTTATCACGTTGCTAATTTAATTGGTTATCTTTCACTCTAGATTGTAAAGTCCATGAAAGTAGGTAGATTTTATTTTATTTTATTATTATTATTATTTTTTTTTTGAGACAGAGTCTCACTTTATTGCCCAGGCTAGAGTGAGTGCCGTGGCGTCAGCCTAGCTCACAGCAACCTCAAACTCCTGGGCTCAAGCAATCCTGCTGCCTCAGCCTCCCAAGTAGCTGGGACTACAGGCATGTGCCACCATGCCCGGCTAATTTTTTCTATATATATTAGTTGGCCAATTAATTTCTTTCTATTTATAGTAGAGATGGGGTCTCGCTCTTGCTCAGGCTGGTCTCGAACTCCTGAGCTCAAATGATCCGCCCACCTCGGCCTCCCAGAGAGCTAGGATTACAAGCTTGAGCCACCGCGCCGGCCTAGATTTTATAATAAAAGGTGTTGAATTTTGTCAAATGCTTTCATCTATTGAGATTAGCATATGGTTTTATTCTTTATTTTGTTGATGTGATGAATCAGGTGGATTGAACTGGAATAAACACTACTTGGCCTCATCATATTAGCTCTTCTTTTTGATATCTGGAAAAATTTGTGGAAGATTAATGATGTTTCTTCCTTACATATGTGAAAGAATTAACCAGTGAGGCTGCCTGAGCCTGGAGACTTCTTTGGTGGAATGTTTTAAATTAGAAATTTAATTTTTAAATAGATATAGATCATTCAGATTTTCTACCTACTCTTTTGTCAGTTTAGAATTTTTTTTTTAGAAATTTGGCAATTTCATTTAAATTTTTTGATTTATTTGCTTACAGTTATTCATAATATCTTCTCATTATCTTTCTTTTAAAATATCTGTAGGATATGTTGTTATATGCTCTTTTTTATACTTGATTATCCTTCCTTCACTCCCCCAATCAATCTTGCTAGGTGTTTATCCATTTTGTTATCTAATAATAACTTTTGCTTTATTTTCTGTATCATTTTTTTCTATTTCATTATTTTGTGCTCTAGTTTTTAATCTTTCTTCTACTTTTTGAGTTTATTACTTAGAATATTGAGTTTGGGCCTTTTCGAAATTTCTAATACATGCATTTAAGGTTATACATTTTCCTCTAAGCCTACTTTGGCAGTAGCCTGCAAGTTTGGCATGTTATGTTTTTATTATAATTTAATACAAAATATTTTCTGATTTCAATTGTTATTTATTCTTTGACTCAAGAGCCAATTAGAAATATTTTGCCAAATCTCTAGTTGTAGAGATTTTCCTATGTAGTCTTTTTGTTTTTGATTTCTAGCTGTAAACCAGTGATGCCAGAATACATGCTCTATATGAATTTCAACATTTGTGAGTTGTTGAGATTTGTTGTATGGCCAGTTTTGATAAATGTTCTATGTACACTTGAAGAAAATGTGTGTTCTCTTACTTTTGCTTTTACTTGGGGTGTTCTATATTTGTCAGTCGGTTCCAGTATGTGATTTGCGTTATTCAAATCTTCTCTTTTCTTTTTGATATTTTTGTCAGTCAACATATTAATTACTGAGAAAGGTATGTTAGTATTTCCAACTATGATTGCAGATTTATTTCTCCTTATTCTTATGTCAATTTATATTTCATATATTTTGAAACTAATGTAATTGTATTCATATTTATTGGTAAGTGCAAAATATTTCTTTTATCCTATAAAACATGCTTTTTAAAATTTCTATCAATGTGTCTATCTTGCCTTAAAGCCTACATTGTCTGATATAAGCATACCTACATTATTATTTTTTTAATTAGTGTTTGCATAGTATATACATTTTTAATTGTGGCAGAAGCTACTCTGTATTCACTTTTTCAGGAGGTACCAGAGCACCCTACTGAGTTCCTATGAAGGCACCTTTCATAGTTTTATCTTAATTGACTTGTGGAGCAGGCAGGAAGTGTGGAGGAGTTAGTAGTCCTCCAGGTGCAGCCTTCTACCACTGCAGCATGGGAGTTTAGGGAGAAATACCCCAGCTTTCTCACCCCTCAGTTGAGATAACTGTGATACATATTTTATACTACCTCTCAGAGGTCCATTGCAAGATTCAGTTATAGTTGCCCCAAGAATTAACCTGTTCTTTAATGCATCCTGTATTCCTTCCTTTCCCTGTCTTATTAATGTTTTACCACTCCCCTTCATGTGATCCTAGCATCACCTAATACTTTATTATTTGCAGTCAAAATCTTATTTCTCTGGAAATCCAGCCTCGGAAGCCATTCTTTGACCTGTTGTCTATCTCTGTCTTTTTACTTCAAGAGTGTCTCTTACAAGGAGCACGTTATGTTTTGTTTTATCCAGTCTGATAATCTTTGTTTTTAATTAAAATATTTAGTCCACTTATACTTAATATATTTACTGGTATATTTTATGTGTTCTGTTTTCTCTACTATGTCTGTCATTTTGCCTCTATTAACTAATTTGTTATACATTATTTACCATATTTTTAGTGGATATCCTAAAAATTACAACAAGAATCTTTAACTAATTACAATCTAATATAAATTAGCTCTTTTACCATTTCCCAGACATTGTTAGCATTTAGCACATTTATATTCTGTTTGCTCTCTTCCTGATTTTTTTTTTATCAATCTGAAACAATATAATACATACATTTGAGATTTCATGGAACATTATTACACAGAACATTGTTTTGAACAGACAATAGTCACTTAGGCTTATCTACTTATGTACCTTTTTCCATTGTTGTTGATTATTTCCTACATTTTCATTTCAATGTATGGGGTGATTTTCCTGCTGTCTATAGAACTACCTATAGCATTTCTTAATGTGGTTCTGTTGACAACATATTTTCTAAGTTTGTTTGTATAAAAATATTTTTATTTATTCTCCTTTTTGTTTTATTTTTTTCTTCTTTATATAGGTAATATTGAGGAATAACTTTACTTTTAAGAGCACAAATCTTAAGTATTCACCTTGATGAATTTTTACATGTATACTACCTGGGTCAAGGTTTTGAACATACACAGCACCCCAAAAAGCTCACCTATACTTCCTACCAGACAATATCCTTCCCACAGAAGTAGCTAGTATTCTGTGGTTTCTAACCATGGGTCACTTTTGCCTGTTCTTGGAATTCATATAAATGGAAGCATATAATATATGTACTTTTGTTTCTGACTCCT
>VSMD01073476.1:0-46188 GCA_008750895.1 Mirza zaza
AATAAACAACTTTGGGCCGGGCGCGGTGGCTCAAGCCTGTAATCCTAGCTCTCTGGGAGGCCGAGGTGGGTGGATCGTTTGAGCTCAGGAGTTCGAAACCAGCCTGAGCAAGAGCGAGACCCCATCTCTACTATAAATAGAAAGAAATTAATTGGCCAACTAATATATATACAAAAAATTAGCCGGACATGGTGGCGCATGCCTGTAGTCCCAGCTACTTGGGAGGCTGAGGCAGCAGGATTGCTTAGCCCAGGAGTTTGAGGTTGCTGTGAGCTAGGCTGACGCCACGGCACTCACTCTAGCCTGGGGAATAAAGTGACACTCTGTCTCAAAAAAAAAAAAAAAAAAATAAACAACTTTGAATTTTTCTTGATGAGAAGAAAAATGGGAAGCATCGTCCTAACATGATATTAGTTGTGGAGGTTTCATAATTGAACAGTATCCATCCAGAGAGGAAAAGTGACCTTTGCAATTCTTTGATGTGATGGCTGTACAGGAGAAAAGAAAGAGAAGAAATGGTTCTGGATATGTCACTATTAGAATGTGACCAAATGGCTCTGGAGAAATACACAACCTCTAACTTCCAAGGACTATTTGCCATTCAACATAACTTAACCAAGGCTACCAGTTTCCTTTTCTCAGAAAGTCCTCATTCTACAGAAATGTTAAAATACTCATGTAGCATGATTTCTTGATAGGTACACATTTAAAAATTCTAGCCTTTTAAATTATTTAAAATGTACACACATCTAAATTACACATCTAATTTATCAAACGTCATGTACAATAAAACGGATAATGACTTCTTTTGCTGTTAAAGACATTTTTCTTCAAATATCCTTTTTTCCCCCAAATAAAGCTGACCTATCATGAGCCTTATTTAAACTGCTGTAAGTGAAAGAAACTAGTGAAATTCTTGTGCAATATATTTAAAAGGATTTTTCCAAATTATTTTTAAATTTGGAAAATATTTATAAAATTTTCTATCAATATTTATGAATTAAGTAGTTACATTTGTATAATAAAAGGTAGATACTTTTATGGCAAACTGTTTTACTCTGTAAGTTGTAAAAACATCTGAAAAAGTCATTTTAGTTGAAGAATAAAAGGGAAAATGCAATTTTTAAAAATCTTTTTGTTGTCTCAAAAGATAAGAAAAATAAGCTTTGTGGAAACTGCAGGGATTTGGTTATGCCTAAATTTTAATTTTGTAAAAGTTAGTCTATAATCTATTTTTATAACCCTTCAGAGTATTCTAGTTATTTAGATAAATACATCATGCATAGTATAATACTTTTCATTGAGACATCTTAAAAATAATAAACTGGAATTCATGCCACTTTATCTTTATGCAACAAGTTCTTCTATAATTTAACAGTAAGGCATGCCATGTTTTTCATAGCAAAGATCTAGAAAGCATTCTTATGAGACTAAGCTAAGGCTATATACAAAGGTGGAAGCTATTTTAGTTGATATATTTCAAAAGATTAAAGAAACACTTAGTAAACCCAGGCATGGTTTTCTTTTACATAAAATGTTATTTATAACATAGTATCATGAATTATTTACAAGCACTGGAGTCACTTGCAACAGGAGTAAACAGAATTGATGATGACCTTCAGTTCACTGTACTGCAAAGAAAGCAGTTCTCTCATTAGGCTTTCACTGGAGAATAAAAAAAGCCTTTGCCTCATGAAAATTCACTGCTTACTCCCTCATTCCTTTTCTTTCACCACAGAGCTGAAAATGCAGGTGTTTTTATTTTTATTTATTTTTTTATTTAGGTTGCTTCTAAATATAATGAAAATTAATTGCAAATGACACTAATCCCAGCTCTCTGTTAAATAGATTTGACTATGGTCTCTCTCAGTACATCACTTAGAAATATCCAAATGGGTTTTTGATCTGAAAGTAAATGTCAGATAAATGTGTAGACATTTCTGCCATTGTTAATAAGTCTTCAGGGGGCTGTTCATTGCAGCGTTATGATGGTGAAGAAACAAATTTTCTGAAACCATCTCAAACATTACAACATGATATTTTCCTCCCTGCTATGAATGATGGTCAGGTACAGGCCTTTCTTTTTGTGATCTGTGAAAATATCATTCAGGATTTGTAGTTAATTATATAAAATAATTTTATTATTATTAATAATAATAGGGAAAATTACTGAATATGTTTTTCAATTTTCTATGAATATTATCTCTCTCTCTAGATGGTTGCTATGAGGTTTAACTAGATGCCTTATAAAACTTATGTAAAATAGTTTCTGGTGCTTAAGAGATGTATAGTAAATGTCATATCTTAGTTGAATTCTTTTCTGAAATTTTCTTGAATTAAAATATCTAGAAACGAGAAGCCTATTGCTTACAGATACATGGACAGATTCTTGGGAATATAGCAATTAAGTAAGAAAATACACACACTAGTTGTTGAATCCAGTTAAATTAATTTCATGGCTTTAAAAATAATTTCCACACAGATAAGTGTGAATTTTTGTAATAGACACTGAATAACAGCTAAAAAAGATGAATCAGTACCGAAGAAACAACAGAAATGATAAACAGTCATAATGGTAAGAATTATGCTATGTCTGAAGAAATAAAGGGCAATTAGAAGGAGGCTTAAAACATGAAGATTTTATGATATCATTCTTTTCCCACCAACTGGTTATTATAATCGGGTAACTTCCCTGTTTTTGTCTGCAGTGGGCTTCCTGGGTCAGATGAACATTAGTTTACGGTGAAAAGCAAGCAGGATTCCTGGCATCAATGGATTAAAAGATAATTACTCAAATATTACCAAAAAAAGGTTATCTAATAATCAAGTCATGGGATAGTTATTTCTGGAAAAGATTTCTCTAGAGACCTAGTCTCAGCAAAATTAGGGGAAAATTAAATTTTTACTGCCAAAATTGTCATTTGAGGATGGGCTATACATACACAATATTCAAACCATCAACATATCTGAACTCCAAGCACAGTAGCAGAAATCAGCTCTCAAAAGCAAGATGTCCGACCTTGCATTCATGTAAATAGTAGAATTACCTGACAAATTCTGTACTGAATGAAGGTAAAATATGGATATTACTGTGTAACTATACTATCTACAAGAACCTAAAACTGGGTATACTTCTTTATTGAATTTACCTTTAATTTAAAATAGTAAATTATAATTTACTTTTGTTAACATAATTTCAAAAAGGTATGTAAATCGAAATCAACCATGAAATTCCTCGATGATTTTGGGGAAAAAAATCACATATCATAATTAATAGGGATATGAGTTCTAAATTCATATTTTAATAAACTAATTATATCTTTTAAGCAAGAATTTTTAAAAGGTTCATATTCTAACTCCTTAATCTCCTATAACCCAACAGCTAAACTACATTTAAAATTGTTTCTCAGGCCTGGCACCATGGCTCAAGCTTGTAATCCTAGCACTCTGGAAGACCGAGGCGAGCGGATTGTTTGAACTCAGGAGTTTGAGATCAGCCTGAGCAAGAGCGAGAAGCCTCTACCAAAAATAGAAAAAAACAAACAAACAAAAAACCGAACATGGTGGAACATGCCTGTAGTTCCAGCTACTGGAGGCTGAGGCAGAAGGATCGCTTGAGTCCAGGAGTTTGAGGTTGCTGTGAGCTAGGCTGATGCCACGACACTCTAGCCAGGGCAACAGAGTGAGACTCTGTCTCAAAAAATAAATAAAAATAAAATAAAATAAAATTGTTTCTCAGTAAAATAATGTGATCAATTTCTCATATATGCATGTTTTCACATTTCATGTGATTCTGACAAAACAATCTCAAATATGCACCTTTTTAAATGGAAATGATAAGCAAAATCCATGCAGCAAAACTTTATTAAATAATTGTCAGCTGAATTTTTTCTCAGCCCCTTTATGACAAGAATTTTAGTTTGTGTGTTTACCTGATAAAGTAGAATACATGAAATTCTCATAAACACAATCATTGATCCTGATTGTAATAGCATTAATAAGTTTTCCTGTTTCTCATAAACTGACAAAAATGTAAGGTCTGGTGTAGTCACAGTTTAATAAATGCTAATTTTTTAATAATTTCCACATGACTATTAATTGAAGTGTTGTTCTTTTCTTTTTTCTCACTCCTTTTCACAAGACATCGAGAGCAAGATTGTAGTGGGTCATGGAAGAGATAAAGAATGTGAGCAAAGAAAGATTTGCAGCCCAGTGGAGGTCAGTAACCTTAGGAAAGATTTGTGTTTGAGTGGGAATGTAGTAGCTTTCAAGAAAATATAGGATCAAATTTTTTATTTAGTTTGGATTGAACTCTCTAATCCCTGAAAATATAAAGTGACTATTCTATTAGCTGGTAGAGATAAAGAAAGCTGTATTTCACTTCCAAAGTGATCTTTGAGAAGTGGGAAAAATAAGCCTATTTAGTGAACCTTCCTTCTCCACTGAATTTCTCCTATGTAATAAGCCACTGACACTTTTTTTCAAATTAACAAAAGCAATTTTACCTTCATAAGAGATTTATCCTACGAAGCTGTTAATAGATTTTAATTTTCCTCAAAACTATGTTCTCCTCAAAACAATTACAGAGTTCTTTTTCCCATTTTTACTCACATCATGACTTTTTGTTGTCGTTAATGGTTTTTTGAGATATTTTGAGATATAAAATTCTTATTTACACACATTTTGATGAGTTTAAATATAAGTATATACCTATGAAATCATCACTGTAAACAATGCCATAATCATAACCATCATCTCAAAAAGTTTCTTCTCTCCCTCTTTTTTTTTGAATAACACATTTTAAAAAAATCTGGTGTCTTAATTTTTAAATATACAATACTGTAGAGTTAACTATATGCAGTATCCTGTATAATCTCCATGACTTATTATCTTGCTATAACTGAGAGTCTGTGCTCTTTTACTAAACCTCCCTGATTAACCCTCCTCCCAGCTCCTGGTAACCATCATTCTACTCAATGCTTCCTTGAGTTTAACTATTTGAAATTCCTTATATAGATGGGATTATGTAGTATTTGTTCCTCTGTGTCTGGCTTATTTCACTTGTATAACATCCTCCAAATTCATGCATGTAGTAGAAAATGGTGAAATTTCATTTTCTAAGGATGAATAATATTTCATTGTATGTATACAGCATTTTTCTTTATCCATTTATCTTTTTTTTTTCTTTTAATGGGCATTTATTTTGTTTCTATGTTTTGGATATTGGAAGTAATGCTGCAAATGAACATGGGAGTGCAAATATCTTTTCAAGATCCTGATGTCAAATTCTTTTGGGTATAAATCCACCTGGGTTATGACTGGATCATATTATTGTTCCATGTTTAATTATTTTAGGAGTCTTCATGATGTTTTCTATAGTGACTGTGTCAATTTTCATTTTCATCAAAAGTATACAAGAGTTCTTTTTTCTCCACATCCCCTCCAAAACTTGGTATCTTTTGACGTTCTGTTAATAACCATCTTAACATTTATGAGGTGATCTCTCATGGTGGTTTTGATTTGTATTCCCCTGGTGATTACTAATGTTTAGCAACCTTTCAGGTACTTGTGGGCCACATGTATGTTTAGATTTATTTAGATGTAATGTAAAAGTATGGCATGGGGAGAGACTGTTTCCTTGTATGCTAAAATTTGTTAGAAGGAAGTATACTTGGAAAAAGTAAAGAGATTTTATCCTCATATTGAGACTCAATTCTAAACATTTTCAAATAACACGTCCTTATAATATTGAGACAGTTGCAAAAATGAGAAACATTTTAAAAGATTCTTTAAACTGAGTTGGTTACAGATCAACTGCCTAAATGCAAATTATTAATTAAACACAATATACCTCTTCTTCAGTCATTAAAGCTCTTATAAGTAACATATACAATATAAGTGAACCAATATTAAATAATTTTAAAGTAAACATATAAAACTTCTGTTTTAAAATTAATGTTAGTATTACTTTAATGAGTTTATTTTTGTTTTAATCACCTAAATAAATAAAAAGTGTTAACATAACATAGAGCATTTATAAACTTTATAAGTAGAAAATTAAGCAAATTCTGAAATCTTTTGTTATAACTGATATCATTTTCTATGTCCTCATTTAAGATCCATCATACTAAATGGTCTATTCATTTGAAGAGACACATCTCTATTACCTAGTTCTATCCTCTAATTATGACATGTTTGCATTGCTACTGGTAATGGAGGAATTAGTTTACCCAAGCAAGAAATCAATAATTCAAACTTATAATTAAATTTCATTATAATGAGAAAATGCATACATTAATGTAGAGTCAATCTATAATTTCTTCTCAGTATTTATTTTCTGATCCATGCATAATTAAATATGTAAATTAAAATATCTAGCATCAATGATGTTATAGTTTTATTAAAAACAAGGAAGAGAGAAGAGTGCTATAGTTTTATGGGTATACAACAAATGTAAAGCTAATAAACACCTCAAAATATTTACCAAATGTGTCATTCACTGTAAATCAATGTCAATTAAGAAATGAGTTATCTATTTTCTTTCTGTATGCTTTTCATATATTAATTTAAAATTCAATCATTTTTTTCAGGAGAAATCATGTTTATCCATTACAATCAGGATTGGCTACAAAATTTGTAGGGGAATACCCAGGAACTTTTGTTCCGAATTCATTAATAATTTCAAGAAGGTAACAGGCAGAGCATTAAACTAATAATGGAGCTTATCTGATTGTGGGGCACTGTGGTAATGGCAAATATTTAAAAAAGACTTAATGTCCAGTCTACATAATCTCTCCCATAAAACAAAAGGAGGAAACTTTTCTCTATTCATTATATGAAGCTAGTACTCTAACATCAAAATCACTCAGAGTAAAAGAAGAAAAGTATAGACCAATATTCCTCATGAATATACACACATAATCCTTATCAAAACGGAATAACAAATGGAATTCAATAATATATAAGAACACTATACACTAAGACCAAGTAGGTTCTATTCCAGGGATACAAGACTGATTAATATTTTAAAAATCAATCAATTTATTCCACCATATTAAGAGGCTAAGGAAGAAAATCATATAATTATATCAAATAATGCAGATAAAAACATTTGATAAAACTCAACACTTGCAGATGAAAGGAAACCAAAACATTTACAAAAAACATTTACAAAAACAATAGCTAACACTGCATTTAATGAGAAACTAAATGCTTTCTTTCTTAAATCCAAGCAAGGCAATGACATCAGCTATCAATATTATTACTTAACATAATGCTGGGCATTTTAGTTAAGGAAAGAAGGAAAAAAAAGGGCATAAAATTTTTCTGGATCAGAAAGTAAAACCTTAACTATTTTCCACCTGCAAACTGTACTTATTTGCAGATTACATGAATGTCTACATAGAGAATCCCAAGAAATCTACAAATGTCATATTTCTAATTCCTATAGCCAATAACTGGGTTAGCAAACTTGCAAGAGACATAATAAATACACAATTATCAATTATATGCATATATAAAAATGAAAATGTTGACACCAAAATTTTAATTGTTCCAAAGATGTGTACTTATATATAATCTAACAAAATGTATAGAGGATGTTTATGCTGAAAAACAAAACATTGATTTAAGAAACCAAAGATATATAAATACATGGAGAGACAGTGTTCATATATTGGAAAATTCAAAATAGTGAAGGTGGCAATTCTCCCCAATTAATGTATGAGTTTAATGAAATTCCTATCAAAATCTTAACAAAATTTCTGTAATTATAGATAAGACTTTTAAAATTATATAGAATAACAAAGGATCAAGAATAGGAAAAAAAAAGAAAAACACTACCAACTTCGGTAAAGAAGAGTAAAGTGAGAGGAATCAATCTACCTGATTTTAAGACTCATTTTATATAGAAAGAATGTTAAAGATTGTGTGGTATTGATGAGGCTTGGTTACATGCAACAATGAAACAGTAGATAACCCATAAATACACACAGACACGTCTCACAACTTATACAAAAACTACTTTAAAATGTATCATAGATTTAAAACTAAAATTTAAAACTTAAAATATTTATTACAAAAAACAAAACATGCAAAAATCTTGCAGATTTAAGATTAAGAGTAAGCAACAAGTTGTTAGATTTGACAATAAAAGCACAACATCTGAAAAAAATTATGAATTGCACTTAATTAAAAGCATATTTTTAATTAAAAGAATCTGTATTGGTATAGAAGACCCTTTTAAGAGGTTGAAACGACAAGCTACAGACTGAGAGAACATATTTGCAAATCACATATCTAACAAAATATTAGTATCTAGAATATGTAAAGAACTTTGATTACATACCATTAAATTTCTATTACTTAATTGGCAACATATATAAAGAAACATTTCATCAAAGAGGATATAGATGGCAAATAAGTCTATGAAAAGATGTACATTATTTGACAGTAAGGGGATATAAGTTATTAATAAAACCACAAGTAATCATCTCCCTATACATCTATCAGAATGTCTAAATAAGAAAAAGATTCAACATTAAATGGTGGAAAAGATGCAAACAAACAAACAGGTCATTTGAGTGTGAGTGAAAATGTAAAATGGTTAGCCAAAAAACTACACCTGCAACTAACATATGAACCAGTAATTGAACTCCAAAATATTTATCTCAAAACAACTAAAATGTAAATTCACATAAAAAAACTTGTACATAAATGCTTACAGCAGCTTTATTGATAATAGCCTAAAACTAGAAACCAGATATCCTTCAGTAGGTGAAGAGTTAAACAAACTATGGTACATTCTTATAATTGAATACTACTCAACCATAAGGAAAATCTATTGATATATACATTAACTTGGATCCATATCCAGAGAATGATGCTAAGTGAAAAAAGCCAATCTCAAAATGTTATATACGGTATGATTCTATTTTTATAACATTCTTGAAATGACAATGTTTTAGAAATGTAAAACATATTATTGGTTTCCTTGGGCTCAGGAGGGGTTAGAAGTTGGAGGAAAGTGCAGGTGGTTGTAATAGTGCAATATGAGGAATCTTTGTGGTGATAAAAATGTTTTGTGTCTTGATTTTGCATTAATGACAACATCCTGGTTATGATATTAAACTGTACTTTTGCAAGATGTTACCACTGGAGGAAAGGGTAAAGGATATAATCTCTCTTTGTTATTCACATAACTACATGTGGATCCAAAATTAACTTATTACTTTAATTTTAAAAAGACTAAAAGATAATTTCACTTATGAAAATAGATTTGTATAATGAAATAAATTAGTAGTCTAATAGTATTCCAGAGTATATAAATTTATAATGCTACATAAATAAGGATTAAAATTATCCAAAGAAAAAATAATTCAATATTAGATAATCTGTTAATATAATTTGAGTTATAAATTAGCTAATTAAAAATTTGGAAGATTATTTCAATATATGCAGAAAAGATAAACTTTGCTTCTGTTCCTAGTTCAGAAATAATTTCAACGCATACATGCATACATAATTATAAAAAGAAAAAGTAACTCTTAGCAATTTAAAAGCACAAAAAAGGACTTCCAAAAATTGATTAAGATAAAAATCTTTAAGGATACATTGTATGAATGAGAAAAAAGTGAAATATAAACAAACTATCACTACTACTTTTTTTTTCTTTTATTTCATCATATTATGGAGGTACAAATATTGTTAGGGTTACAAATATTGCCCCTGCCCCCTTCCTCCCCCAGATATGTCCAATACCCTGGTGGTGTGCATCACACACGTTATGGAAGCATACACCCCTTTCCTCCTCCCCATTCCCGCCTGCCCACCACCTGTTAAAACGTTGTTTTTGTTTTGTTTTGTTTTTTATAGCATTTTGGTTACATTGTGTATCTTTGCCTCTCCCTAAGAAGGGTTAGAGTTTTGCCCTCCCCCTCCAAAATGCTCATCCCCTCCCTAAGGTTGGGTCTCCCCCCACACCGAATCTCTGGTGAGCATTGTCACCATTTGAAAACCAAAGTTTATATCAGTCAGTACCAATTTGATGGCGAGTAGATGTGGAGTCCTTTTTATTACTACTATAGAACTGGTGGAACCTACAGTAATATAAAATGAAATAAGAAGCATAAGTATTTTAAGAGAATAAAAAGACCTTTAATTATCAGTAGATAATGTGATTAGCCATATAGAGAAAAAACAACTGAGAAATTATAGAAACTAATTAGAAAGTTTATCAGCTATTGCTGCCTATATCACCATATCATCTTCACTAGTAATAATTAACTAGATTATGTATCAAAAATATTACAACATCCACAATAATCATACTACTTAAATGCTCGAGCAATTTAATTTAGCAAATAATATACAGAAACTCTGCAGATAGAAATAGTTACCTATACAATGCATTAAAGTTCTAAATTAATGACAAAATGTTGTATATTTGTAGGGATATAAAATTATATTATAAAATACCAATGATATGGGTCAGTGATTCAATGGAATATAAATAAAAATTATACCATTTTATGAACTCAATGCATTATACTAAAATTTATATGGTGTCTAATTCTCTTGACAAGCTCCTAACACATGAACAGGCTAGCATGAGGAAAAGTGTGCACAGTAATATCTGAGGAGAAAAAATCAGCTTGTTCACAACCTGATTATTCACTAAGCAAAATTTTATATAGGCTAAAATTACCCAGGTCTATTAACCTGGGTTTAGGGAAAATAAAGTTTGTGAGGAAAGTGACAATGTGGGCAAAAATTGTCTGCTAGGTTCCTATTGACTATTAAAATTCTCTTCCAGATGAGTGTTGATTCCTGAAAGTCTTATTTTTTTGCTATGAAATTTAGCTATTATAATAATGAGAATTTATTATCTAAACTAACAAAATAAGAATCACAAATTCTTTTTAATGCAAACTCCTCAAACTGTATGTGAAGAAACAGACATGCAGGGAATTCAAGAGATTTTGTTGAGACGTACTTAGCTAAATTGTGCAAGATTTACAGATTTGACATTAGTGTTTTTCTCCTGATAACCTATTTCTGTTTTCTTTCCACAAAATCAAATGATGTTTGTTTGTTTGTTTAGGTTGTGTCCATACTTCTGCATATAATCCAAATAATTTATTTTCAGCTGGGAGGCCTATTAGCAATTCTGGAAATGTCTTTTTGTAACTACAGGCCCTCCTGCTACCACTACTACTCTCTGGCCACCACCACCACATGGTCAGACTCAATAACACATCAGAATTTCTGGATGATCTTGACCGACAACTTTATTGCCTATCAAAATCAAATGCGGTAATAATTGGGGTGGTGTATATTGAGGAGGAATCTTCCAACTCTAATAATTAATCTATATTAACTTTTGGAGGTATAAAAATCCAATTCATTCTCATTAATTTGATCATTGATTATTTCACAGAATTTTTGTTGATTTTCCCTTACTATCCTCAGTGTTGGGCTTCAAAGGTGGCTAATGGAATCAGGGGAAAGAGAAAAACATGAAAGGTTGAAATCTAAATGTGAGAGGACTGCTAAGGCTAAATTCAATAAGAACTGAGTGATTATTGTTTTTTTTTTCTAAATATATTTCTTTTTGCTATTGTAACATATTACAAGTTTAGTGGCTTAAAAATGTGCAAATTTATTCTCTTACAGTTTTGTATGTAAGGAGTCCAACAGGGAACTAACTGGACTAAAATCAAGTTGTTGGCAGGGCTGCTTTCCTTTCTGGAGGCTTCTGAGAGGAATCCAATCCATTTTCTTGCCTTTTCCAACTTCTGTAGGCTGTCCTTGATCCAGCTCTCTTTTTCTCTATCATCCTCCTCTAGCAATCTCCCCTATTGTAACCATTCCTCTGTCTTCATATCTCTTTCACACCACAGCCAGTAAAGATTCTTTACCTTGTAAGGATTCATGTGATTGGATGGAGTCCACCTGCAAAATGCAAGATCAATGCCCTATCAAAATGTCCTTCAATTAATTACATATGCAAATTCTCTATTTCCACTCAAGGTAACATATACACAGGTTCTGGGGATTATGATGTGGATAGTTTGGAAAGGTCAATATTCAACTTACCATACTGGATGAATGGGGAGAACTTCATGATGTGATGATTAACACATTCTCAGTTGAATATTATGGGATTTATATATCAGTCCTGTGACTATTGCTACAAAATCACAGAAGCACGAAAAAAATAGCAAATAAAAGTTAAAACAAAGAGTTAAAAATAAGGGTGGTTATGGGTACAGTGTACTGGAGTGAGATGAGACTGGTAGACTCTTTAGGAAGATTTAGCTACTATTCAAACAAAATTATTCAAAGAATTAGAAACAAATCAGTCATTGCATTGTTTTCATTTCATTCCTTATTTCCATTTTAGTGTACTAAAATCTTGACTGGAGATTTTTCAGTCTCTGGCTGTTAAACTAATATAAGAGAGGAGACCAGAACAAGAATCTAGGAGCATAGAGTAAATCTCCACAGTGTACGTTCTGCAACTCTTTTAATGTCACTTGTTTTAATTGAATTATTCTATTCTTTACAGTAAAACTTATAAAGATTCATTATTAATAAATAGATCTACCCTATTATTTATCTATCTTGTAATCATAAAGTGCATGTTTTTTTTTACTTTTATTTTATCATATTATGGGGGTATAAATATTGTTAGGGTTACATATATTGCCCCTGCCATTCCTCACCCCACCTCCTGCCTTACCAAAACATCAAGCGTGTCCACTTAGAATGATATTTTTGTCTTTGAAAATGCAGCTGTACTTTTGATATTTATTCATCTGATCCCCTCTTCTGTATCTAGGTAGTTTGATTACTCTTTTTAGTTGATGATATTTGCAATGATAAACTTCAGAGGTTTTCCAGCTAAACAAATAGCAAACGTTTTTACAAATATTTGCCTTTTAATATCTACAGTTCATATATAGATACAAAATTTATTTTTCTTAGTGTTATATGGAAGATTTGACTATAATTTCTGTGAGAAATAATCTTCTTAAATCTAACTACTACTTTCATTATATCAAAGTTATATACATATTGGAATAAAAACACATTTGGGTGAGATAGGTAAGATATTTGGTTAACTTTATATATTCAGACATTTTAAGAAATATATTTCACTTATAATTTATGATTGTAAAAGTAAACAATGAAGTCATTGCTACTTTCTGGAAGTAGAATTTAGGAACAAAAGAAAATGAAAATAGTATAGATTTTCAAACTGTAGAGAACTTTTGCATGAAAATAGTCATGTCTAAATGTAGAGAATATCAATAATTCTAGCTTGTACTTGTTACACAGAGACAAACACACTTTATTGACTAAAACAGTACAGATAATCAACAGTCATTATTTTTGGCACTGATACTAATTTTTTTCAGAAATTAGATTATAAAATTACGTGCAAACTTTTATTGTGATTTTTGTTTTGGCCACAACCTCATTTTAAATAATAGAAAAAAAGTATTTTAAAATCCTGTGTTCCATTATCATCATTTCCCTATTAGTACACACACATACAACCACGTACCCTATGTCACACTTCTGTAAATAAACGTAACAGACATCAGTTACTTACACAGCATCTAAGTAGCAAATTCAATATTTCTTCCTGTACCATGGTAATATGCTGAAATGAAAAATAAACACCAACAAAAAAAGACGTTTACATTTTATTAAGCAAGACGTGAGCTTTTACTTGTAAAAGTTCAAACATTGCAGATGAGGCTAAATCACTTTGACCTCCATTCCTTGGCCATCCCTCAACAACAAGTCAGCAGTAACACCCAACAGTTGGCAAAAATAAAAAAGTTGGTCAGACTGTGGGCATGCATGTTCTCTTATGGACTCCTCATAAGAAGGAGGACATTTTGACAGTATCTATTAAAATTAAAACTTTACACCTTCTATATCCCAGCAAAAACACTACTTGGTATTTACCCTAGCGCAATAATCAAATGTGAGGATGAAAGGCATATTCATAGATGCAGTGTACAGTGGTTGTGATAGTAAAAATAAATGACTTCTATACAATTAAAAAGATAAATAAAACCTAGAGAAAATACTACCTTAGGCTTCCCCATGTTTAAACAGCTCCATAATGGAATTTTAGAACAAACATATGGGCCAAAGATACTTAAACAGTTGAAGAAAACCCTCAATATTGAAAGTGATTAAAATTATATACAAATAAAAAATAAAACTCTAGAGAAATAGGAATAATAAAAGATGGAGAACACTTGGGAAAAAAAGCTTAATTTAAGTAACTAAAAACGCTTGAAAATATATTACCTTTTGTTAATGAAAAAATATTAGAATACTATATAAAATGAATAGAGAAAAAAGAAACTTTGGAACCAAAGATAATTTGGAAGAAAAATTATTTAGTAGCAAGATTAAAAATAAAATTGAATAAATCTAACCAAATTTAGAATAAAAAGACTGCCAGAACATGTGATGCTAGATTGAAGGTACTAATAAATGTCAAAATAGGTGAAAGAAAATGAAAACCACCAAGTAACATCACTGAGAAATGTCATGAACCAGTTGTGAAGAAAAACGATGTCACCTGCAAGGTGGTGAGAATTAGAATGGCATTTGGCCACTTACTCGTATATGGGAAGATCAGAAGCAACAAGCAATACTTTCAAAATAAGGAGAAATCATTTCCAGAAATGAATTCTAAAGCTGAATGTTGGGTAAAATAAATACATAAGGTAGGAATAACCAAATTAGTTACTAAGAGGAAGGTATTCTCATAATTGTGGTAAATACAAATTAAAAAATGAAAACTATAAAATTAGAGAGCTATAATTATTACAAAAAACAATGACGACTCAAAACTAAGGGAACAGTTATCCTTAAATAACTGGTAGAGAGAAAGGAAATAAATAGATATATAAGGTTTTTAAAAATCCAAACTAAAAGAGTAAAATAGCTTTCATAAATTTTAATCTGAATCAGTAGATGAAAATTACTAAGAGGAAAAATCACAGGTAAGGTAAATTCTCATTAAACCTACCTAGCAGGATTCCAGCTGAAAGGTCAGCATGATCAGACATCGTGTGGGAGATGGTGAAGAATTAGGAGCCTGATCAGATATTGAGGGTTATTGAGGACAGATAATTCTTGCTGAACTAATTTAGGACTCTGACTGACATTGGACTTTACACAAAATTACACAGATGGGCCTGGTAGAATGTTCAGGATCCTGACTAAATTTTGGTCAAACAAAGAATCTTTGTTACTACTAATCTTCTTACCTTATTTGTGGGGATTTACTATACAATGAATAGCATTAATTAAATTTAAAAACACAATTTTTTTTTTATATTGTGAGAGATAGGAATCTAGTTTCATTCTGCTGCATACGACTATCCAGTTTTCCTAGCACATTGAATAAGGTGCCCTTTCCCCAGTGTATATTTTTGTCTGCTTTCTAATTTATCTTTTAAGAAAAGAAAACTTTAAATATTATTAGATGGAGAAAAGACACGCAAGTATTCTGAGGGCAGACGAATTAATGGAAACTATAAAGAGTGATTTAGCAACTCCTAAAATATTGTCTATATTTCTGAATAGTGGCTAAGATAAATGAATAAACATATTTCTCATTTTTAAATAGCTCCAAACTAAAAAAAAAACAACTTTAAGTGTATATTATTAAGTGGAAACTTATTAAATCTGATATATCTTCGTATATAAGATTTTGTTCTTGTTAATAAGACTCAAAGAGCTCTATATTTATTGCTATGTAAAGGTCTGAAGGGAATATTATGTTGAATACAGTATTCTATAAGACAATCCACTTTGTATAAAAAATCTCTAAGTATCTCATATCTATTTTTAATGACAGTATTTGAAATATAAATAATTATATGCTACTGTACTTAGAAAAATAATCATCTGGTTTTGGAGCAGATCATAGGACAACAGCATTGTTTGGAGGAGATTGCAAATACTAATCATAATAGTTAATTTGTCCTTTACCAAATTATCTTGCTTCTAACATTTATGCATTTGAAAATTTCCTAATTTAAATGACAGTAAAATGTATTTAAATTGTATATGGATATATGGAAGATATTTCATATTTCACTTTTACAAAGATTAGAAAGACAGAATCACCTTATAAATGTTACTTTTGTTTTGCTGTTTTCAGTGGCCCATATAGAGGCATTAATATCGTTTACACTGACCTTAATATCAATTATAATTGACTACTTATTATCTTCATTACTCTTTCATATAGATTATGTACATACTCTATTTTCTTTTAATTTACAGGCAATAGCTGAAAATATTTTATTAAATAATATATATTTTTCCTCTCACTACATTTTTATAGAAAGAAGCGCTAAATATAAAACTAGCAATTACAAAATAAAAAATCTATGTAGTCATCTCTGACTACTACAGAATGTCCAAAGGCTTCTATCCTAATTAATTCAAATATTTTAATATTTAAGAAAGAGTTTGGAAATTTTTTAATGTTTGTGCTGTTTTCTTATGATCTAATTCAAATACCAATAAAGTACACTGAGTAGGATTAATTGATAATGAACATTTTATTTTGGTAAATGTAGATACTTGAAGGACTTTCCAAGTAGAATAAGAAGAAAGAGTAAAACATAAATTTTGAGTTTTATTAGAGAAGACTTCCACTATCTCTCTTCTCTGTGTCATGTACTTCAGTTAACCTATAAATTCTACTCTGGCCAGACCCAATGATTTTCCTAGAAACCTCATGGGCTTTTTCAACCATATAATACATAACCTTAAGGGCAGAGTTTTAGGACTCCTGGATAGTAAGGTATGATTATAGTATTCGAAAAGTACTTAAAATAAAGGAAATACAATTGGAGAAAAGAAGTGACCCAAATCAGCTATAATTGGCCATAAAATGTCTATATACAACCACAAGTTTACAATTTTTCCAGTTAGCCTATAGGCAGAATCCCTTCCTTCTATCAAAGTCATGCTTGGATTTTGCATCTGCTGAATTTAGATTCCTGAAACACCTAGAATTCTAATTTATAAATCCTTACTCAAGATTGGAGAAATTGATTAGGATAAAATACCTCTAAACCCTTACAATTTCATGTTGAATAAAAATATTTCCTCAACCTATTTGAAGAATATTTTATATGTTATATGCTATGAAATTAATAAAGTAGCTGTGACTCTCACTTTATATGTTAAGATTATCTGGAAACTTTCAAGGATAACTCTGTGATCTGGTTATTTTTTATCATCTTTCCTATATTATTTGGTGATTTTCAGATCAAGCATGCTATACTTCACCTTTAGTCTGAAACTGATGATGTTATGCTTGCGTTGCAGAATAAATTAATTGTAATGCTCATCTGCCAGATTCCTAGTGATAATTAATTTATCACTATAATTTAAAGAACATTGTTTTCTCAAAATCGACTCGCCTGCTTAAGAGAATTCAAGACATAAGGAATGAATATCAAATGTGATTTCTAAGTCAAATAAAAGTGCTGAAGCTTTGTATATTTTCTAAAACATAAATTAGAATATCATGTCCTTATATAATCTTTAGAAGGTGCCAAATTTTAAAAGTTGTTTGATTTCCTTTTATATAAAGAAGAAAAACATAAAATTATGAGAGGGTAAATTTAATTTCACGATGATGCAAAAGAGCCTACATTTAATAGGATCTAACTTTATATGTCTTAAAAGAAAACGTAAGACAAGGAAAGGAAATATATCTACCTAATAAATCTGAGAAAAAGCCCAAAGAATAGTAGCTTCTTTAGGGAATAAAAACTAGCTTGCTTTATTTTGTTTGCCAAGGAGTATAAGACAGAGAGAGAATATCATGTAGTAGAAAGTGCACTGCCTCTCTGAATAAGACTCAGATGGTGTTTCCAAAATCTAGAATTCTGCTAATAAATACACTTTCTTAGCTAGTAAGTGTTTTGGGTCTGGTTTAGCTGATGTTAAAATCTCTGTCATTTACATTATAACCCATAAAATTGGTAGTTTTCTAGACTGAAAGAAACTATACTTAACTGGAAAAATAATAAAATTCATTCATTTTATCTAATCTTAAAGAATCTTAAGCATTAAGATTGTAATATTTATATGTGTAATATTTACATGACATTTTATTTAGAAAAAAATTAAGACTAGAAGAAATTCCATCACAAACATTGAAAGCATTATTCTATGGTGAGTGAGGTTAGGTATATTTTTGTTTTTCTCTTTAAGAATGATTCTTTAAAAATGGTTGTTAAATAAAAAAGGAATATGGAAACCAAATCTATAAAAGGGGTGGAATCCCTATTATATTAATAGATTGGGCTGGTATATTTTAAATTTTTATTGATTCTTCCCCTAGCTATTAATCACTTAAAAATAAATAATTGCATGTGAAATATTTTTTCCTTAATTTAGGAAAAATATTATTGAACAACATCACTCTGTTTATTTCAGTTGCAAACACTGAGGTATTTTTCTTAAATCTCTAAGTATGATAAGATGATATCAGAATTGACTCTTTATTCAATAATTTTATTTCACAATTTGTGATATTGACATGATAAAAAAATTGGAAATGTAGGTATTATTAATCAATGAAATGAACTGATATTACGTAGACATTATTCATAGAATTTTCAAAAACAGCATAA
Source organism: Mirza zaza (assembly GCA_008750895.1). Classification (NCBI taxonomy): domain Eukaryota; kingdom Metazoa; phylum Chordata; class Mammalia; order Primates; family Cheirogaleidae; genus Mirza; species Mirza zaza. Next base: position 18,699 of record VSMD01073476.1, read on the forward strand.
AAATGTTTCCTTTCCTTAGAATATCTACAAATATAGTTTATAGATAAGATTCAAGACCTATGGGAATTGACCTTAAATATGAGCTGAAAGTTTCATAATGTTTTACAATTTAAAAATGAAAAAGGACCACTAAATTAGTGTATTCATCTTCAGAAAATACAGAGCATTATTTCCTCAGTTATATTCCCGTAAGATTTGCCAGCTTAGTTTTAAAATGACTAAAGAAATGAGAGTTCCTCTAAACATCCCTTACAGTACTATCCCATAGCCTGATTCTAAGTACTGTTAGTAATTTTTGGTATGTCTGTGAATACTCAGGACATTTTTATGCCTTGTTTCAGCAAGTTGCTGCTTGCAGGTGACTTGATTAAAAGAAAAAAAAAATGATGCCCTGATATAGAATCAGATGATTGAAAACTCATGCTGTATTTTGCATAATACTTGCCAGTTATTACCATTCTGAATATTATGTACTTATTTTCATGACTCATCTTCTTATATTATGATTTTGCATAGTTTGTAAATAGAGTTACTGTGAACTATCTCATGATGACTAAAAATGGAAGGTGTAGAAGTTAAATGCAATCAAGCAAGAAAGATTAATTTTAAAAACTTGTGCTCTCAGATAGTTTTCAAAGATGATGAGCTTTTTTATTGTTTCTGTGATGTGACTACTAATTGTTATAAAGATTTGACATTCTTCAACAACTGATTTCAGGAAGTCGGCAGCATATGCCAGAGAAGAAATGTGTATTTGCTTGTGTTTCATGGAAAACACACACACAAACACACACACACACAAATATACACAATATATACAAACACCAATATGTATGTGTATCTATAATATATAATTTGTGTATATGTCTATATTTACCTATCTTCCTATCTCAGCAATATCATAACTATCACTATAATATAAATAGAGATGTTGAGAAGAAGATCTAGTTAAATGCAAGTTAAAACCATCTTCACATAAAATAGTAACTAAAGTCATACAAGTAGATGAAAATACCACAGAAACTACTGCTGGATTATGAAAAAAATGGAGGGCTTAGGAAAGATTTGCAGGTGTACCACTAAAAGAAGGAAAATAAGAAAGATATACAAGGTAATCAAAATAGATGTATCAGAGATGTAAGAGGGAACATAGGAGGATGAGGTATGGTGACTATCAAATAAACTTTGGTGCTAGAAAGTACACAGATTTCAAGTGATAGAATCTGGACTTGAATAACAGAGCTATATGCCACCACAGACATTTCCAAATGTTTCTATGTCTCATTTTCACCTTCTGAAAAAAAATGTGGATAGCTATATAATTGAGTTAAATAGTGGAAAAATAGAATATATTTAAGTTATTGTGCAATTTAAAGGTATCATTGATATTATTTTATTGTATATCTCATTAGTCCTATCATTATATTTGTACATGAAATGTTAATTTACGAGTGTCCAAGTGAATAATAAGTGACCATGGAAAAAACTGAATAATATATTTGCATAAGACTAGAAGAAAGGAGCTTCTATTTACATAAATTTCTGCCATATACCCTAACATGTGCTACATTATGCTTTCTGTAGGATCTCTGTAATTACTCACTCCTTTGCTATTTAACTTAACAATAGAATCCAAAAAAGTAGTCACATATAAAAGGAGTGACCTAATTATGCTAACTTGTGTGAAAACATTTTATTAGTTTACATTTTATAGCTAAAATCCAGAAAATTCTTTTTAAATAGTCATGGTTTATCCTTATGAAGATTTTATTTTCTTTCTATATATACAAATTGAGAATGGCATTAATGTTAGTCAAAGATCTCATCCAGCACATAATTTTTATAAGTTTAATTTCTGTGGCCCTGTTTTCCTATGGTTATTATTTTGTTATTATTTATGTCCATAAAAGTTGAACAATTAAGCTAGATCTCCTCTGACATTTAAGGTGAAATTCAGCGTTGGGTAGGGAATAGTTCAACTAAGATATTCAATCATTGGATAGGAAAAACAAATGATTTAAATAAATGTGGGATTTATTAATTTTTCTATTATTATGTATATTGAGTTTTTCCTGTATATGATTACTTTAGAATAAAATATTGTGCATTTTTTATACATAACTTTGAAAGGTTGAGCTTTTTTGTGATTTCCCCAGTTATATTTCAGAAGCATATTGTTATTTGCATTTCCCATAATGTTAACTTTCATTTTGTTTGTGGGCAGACACCAGTTATCTCTTTTCATTCTACTAATGGAATGAATGAAATTAAAACTGCATCCTCAGATTAATGAGCCAGAGAAGTTAATGCCTATTGTTACTTTTAGTGACAAGGCACTATAAACATCAACTCAGAAGGCCAAATATTTTCTACTGCTGGGTAGTGTCTAACACATCAACAGCAAAATAATGAGTTAACAAATATTATACATATTCAATAAGAAAATGTTTTAGATTCTAAATCTAGTTTACGAATTAAAGTCAACACTTGTATGTAATACAAAGAATTGGCTAGTGTTATATGAGATAAGGAAATTGTCAAGGTTAAGAAAGCTTACTAGAGGTATTTGCCACTCACTTCATATACAAAGAGCCAAAATAGTCAGTAAATATTCACACTTCAAATATATCATCTAAGAGAGAACACTAGAATTCAATAGAGAAATGACAAGAAATATCTCAAGCAAGAAAGGACAGGGAAGTAAGGCAGCTGGCTTGGTCCAGATGGGCTGGGAGTCTGGAGAACCCCAGCAAGAGAGAAGAAGGTAAGTGAGAGAACCCCAGTGGTCCTTAGCCCTCTGTGGATCCCTTGCAATGGGAGAACACCTTGACCATCCTGGGCCCTGAGACTATTAAAGGAAACGAACTACCTGGAGAGAGCACAAAGGCATTTGAGCTGTCAGTGAGTTCACTCTTAGTCCTACACACCCCCAAAGACCTAAGCAGCTATAGTAGCATGGCAGCATTTGAAGAGGTGAGCCACTTCCAGCCTGAATCCTGCCCTGAGACCCAATGGCCTCTCCATTTCCACATTCCTGAAGCCGCACTAGCATCCCACACTTGCAGCCACCACCACTGATGGCTGCTGCCAACAGGACTAAGGCACAAGCCGCTGGCAATGATGATGTTGCACTCAGGAGCAGGACCACTGTGCATTTACACATGCCCTGAGGACAGGCTATCCCACTTGCAGCTGCCAACTGGGGTGAAGCATGCACTCCTCAGGTACTTGCTTACAGCTGCTGCCAGTGACAACAACCTCACTCTCTATAGAAGCAGGGCCATGGCACTCTTGCATGAGCCCTGAGGGTAGGCTGTCCCTGCTCCCTGGCGTCCCTTCCATCCACAACTAAGTACTCTTCCAGTGGACTGGGGACAACTCTGCTCCTGCAACTCAGGCCCTGTATGAACAACCAGAAGGCCTGAAGTCAGGCCTGGCAGGCCTGGCAGGCCTGGCTTTGCATCCCCTATCGCCAAAGTACACCATCTGAAAGCTGAGGGATCACCTTGCCTTGTCCAACACTGTTAGCCCCTACCTATATCTCCAGGGGCCTGAGGATGGACCTGCCCAACCTGTTGCTACAACCACAGGTGACACCCACCCAAACTCATCACCTGTGAACCTGAAGACTGGCCCATCCAGCCTCTCACAACCACTGCCTTCACCAGCCCAATCTACTTAGGAGCCAGAGGGTTGCCTCACCATTACTACTGCCATCACCTATGCCACACACACTACCAGGGCCCGAGAACCTTCTCACTCACCCAGCCCACTGCTGTCACTACCAGCAACCAGTAAGAGACTAGTGGCCCAAGAATCAGAATTCTTGGACTCTCTAAAACCAGTGCCAGAGTATGCCACCCTGGGGCCCAAGGAGAGGCATGCACAGCCTGCCACTGCAACCACTAGGGCCTGAGGACTGACCCAACTGGCATCCCAGTCTCCAGAAACAATCACACTGTAAGCCACTGAGGAAATCACAAATACCACTGACACTGTTTAGAACCAAAGAAATTATACAGAGACTATGCTAGTGCACACCCAGAATCAAAGCCAAAATGACCTCTCTAACCAGCACCATGGACAGATCTTTGGGGATGTGAGGAAACACCTTTCCCTATGAAAGCTAATCCAAAAAATTGGAAGAAGCAACTGTTAGCACAATTTATGACAAATATGATATCAATATGGGGACACAAGAAACATGAAAAAGCAAGCAAATGTAACACCTCCAAAGGAACATAATAATTCTCTAGCAACAGATCCCATTGAAAAACAAGGTTATGAAATGCTAGACAAAAAATTCGAAATACTGATATTAAAGAAGCTGAGTGAGATACAAGAGAATGTAGACAAAAAATACAAAGAAATCAGAAATATAATTGAGAACATGAATGAGAAATTTTCCAAAGAGATAGCTATCATAAATAAATAAATAAATAAATAAATAAATAAATAAATAAACAAACAGATGGCTGGGCACAGTGGCTCATGCCCATAATCCTAGCACTCTGGGAGGCCTAGGAGTCTAGGAATTCAAGACCAGCCTGAACAAGAGCAAGACCCCATCTGTACAAAAAGTATAAATATTATCTGGGTGCAGTTGTGCATGCCTGTAGTTCTAGCTACTTGTAAGGTTGATGCAGGAGAATTGCTTGAGTTTGAAGTTGCAGTGATGTAGGCTAATGCCACTGCACTCTAGCTCAGGGAACCAATCAAGATCCTGTCTAAAAAATTTAATTTAAATTAAATTAAAAAATAAACATAAATCATAGGAAAGGAACTAATTGAATGAGATAAAAATACACTCGAGAGCTTCAACAATTTCATATTTTGAAAAAAGAATTTCAAATCTCGAAGATAAGTGTACTGAAATAATCCAATCAGAAAAAGTAAAGAAAAAAAGATAATAAACAATGTCTATATGACATATAGGACACCACAAAACAACAAAATATTGGAATTTCAGTGTGTTCTAGATGTGAAAAGAAGACTAAATGAATAGAAAAACTACTTAACAAATAAGAACTGAAAACTTTCCATGTCTAGGAAGATATTTACATACTAAGATAGAGGAAGCTCAGAGATCCCCCAATATATCAATTCAGATAGGCTTTCTCCAGTGCACATTATAGTCAAACTTTCAAAAGTCAAAGATAAAGGGAATTCTAAAAACCACAAGATAAAGGTGTCTAGTCATTTGTAAGGAATCCACATCAGACTAACTGTGAATTTCTCAACAAAAACTTTATAGACCAGAAAATAATGCCATGATATATTCAAAATGGTGAAAGAAAAAAAAAAACTATTAGCCAAAAATACTATACCCAGCAGTTCTCCTTCATAAATGAAGCAAAAATAAAAGTATTTCCCAGACAAACAAGACCTGAGGGCATTCATTACAACCGGACTAGTCCTACAAGTAATGCTTAAGGAAGTCTTATGCCTGGAAACAGGACAATATTTACCATCATGAATACACCACAATTATAAAACAAACCAATAGAACAAACACAAATAAGGAAAAGAAATGACTGAAATGTTACTATTACACAAAACCACCCAACCACAATGATAAACAATAAGAGAGGAACAAAGGATGTACAAAACAAACAGAAAACAATTAATAAAATGGCAGAAATAAGCCCTCACATATAACTATTAACCTTGTATGTAAACATTAAACTTCTACTTAAAAGATACAAACTGGTTTAATGGAAAAAAATGATCCAACAATATGCCACTCACAAGAAATTGATCTCATCTGTAAAGAAACATATTAACTGAATGTAAAGGGATGAAAAAAGATATTCCATGGAAACAAAACCAAAAGCAAGCAGTAGGTATACTTATATTACATTAAAAAAAGTCAAAACCAGTAAAAATTTGATTTCATGAAGATAGAGAGTAGAATACTAGAAACTTGTAACGGTGTGTGTATAAAAATGAAGAATGAAGATACGTTGGTTAATGAGTGCAAACATACAGTTAGATAGTAAGAATGAGTTCTAATGTTGAATAGCAGAGGAGAGTGACTTTAGATAACAACAGCGTAGCGTATATTTTAAAATATAGGAAGGATTTGAAATATTCCCAACATATGGAAATGATAAATACTCAAGGTAATGGATATACTAAATACCTTGACTTGTTCATTAGCCATTCTATGCATATAACAAAATATCACAAGTATCCTTATGCACAAATGTTATGTATCAATAATAAAAGCTCTTAAGCTTAACTATCTCTACTTCTTGAATTCAGTAGGTAAATAGTTCAGTAGGGAAATAACCCATTCTTTGATATCTTGTATTTCACAATCCATATGGTAGCGCATATTCACAATTTAATTTCATAGTTTATTGATACATAAGCATCATGGTTGGATTTTTTACATCAATTTATATTTAGATGGGATCACATTGAAAATAAAATCAATAATATTGCATTTCAAATTCATATTTTATTGCTGTGCATATTGAAAATAGAGAGAATCGTAAATAATTTATGCATGAACTGTAAATGTATTGCCAATGGAATATATTTATGTTACAAGCATCTTTTATCTTGACCTATTGTGTCAAGCAAAAGTGTTTCTAAATATCTTTAGATATAGTGATGAATTTCCAATTTCCCCAAATCCCCCACATTCTCTTATACCTACTGACTGATCGGCTTAAATGAATACATTACTAGCCCATTCTTTATAGGTATTTGAAGTTTTTTTCTAGCAAATTTGAATGCACAGCTATTGTATATATGCAATCAAATACAAAATACTTATACATTAAGTGACAAAATGTTTATGTGTTTAGGGAAAATTAAATATGGAAATATTTTCTTTAGATTATTTGAACAAGAAACTTTGATACTAACTTCAAAATTGGTATATCTTTTGGAAAATTGGTAAGAGCTATGTAAAATTTCATAGGGAATCTAGATAAATAAGTTAATAAATTAGGCCGATAATGCTCAAAGACAACAAATATGAGAGCACAAGATGTATCATATTGCTTAAAAATGGGCACATCTTCAATGGACTTCTTCAGAAATCAAAACCAATTTCTGCTAAGTGAATTGTCATGTGTCAACTTGGAAGGGGCCAGAATTTTTCTTATACTATAATCTTTCAGAATTATTGATATACTAATTAAAACACAAAGGTACATTAATAACGTTAGTTTTTAAATATAAGCCATGGTTCTTTTTTTTAGGAATATTTAGTTGATTTGAGTAGACCAGGTGGAAAAAAGAAAAAGATAAAGATAGTATAAGACAATGTTAAAAAGTGATTAGTGTTCTAATTTTATGAAACTAATAGAGTTAGTCCCAACAGAATTTATTGAAAAAACAGAAAAATGATTAAAAATTATTATGCTTAAGTGTTTGTATAAATATTCTTCTTGTTTCATTAAGACTAATTTTGGATACAAATGTGATGTTTTCTTTTCTTTCTCTTATTTTCTATTACAAATAATACTAAATTAAAGTTTTGTTTTCAAAAAGTAAGAATACAATTATTAGACAGAAAAATCATTATTGTTAGAAAGTCTAAAACAAAGCCAACATTTTCTCCTAAATTTTACATGAAACACAATGATGGTCATATTTAAATATCTCTTATTCTTCTGTATAAGTGAATGTTCATGTTTACCTTAAACACAGGCATTATTAAATGGCTAAAAATGGATATTTTGATTTATAAGTAAAAGCCCAAGAGAAAAAACATTAATACAGAAACATGGCTTTCACATGTGTATTAGTTTTCTAGGTCATCTATAGCAAAGTACCACAGATTGTATTGCTTAAACAACAGAAATTTATTTTCTCACTATTATGGAGGCTGAAAGGTTGAGGAGTCAGCAAGGTCGGTTTATTTTGGGGACTCTTTACTTGGCTTATCAATGGCTGACTTCTTCACAAGGTCCCCTCTGTATTGTCTGTGTTCTAACATGCTCTTCTTATAAGGACTACAGTTGTAACGGATTAGGAACCATCCTTATAACCTCACTTTCACCTAAATTACCTCTTTAAAGACCGTATCTCCAAATACAGACACATTTCAACATTCTGGGTGTTAGGACTTCAATGTATGAATTTTGAGGAAACATAATGCAGCCAATAACAACCCCTTTCCCCAAGTCATGAGATGAATACATACAAGAGAATAGAATAATTACTTTATAAAACTGGACCACAATCACATGTCAAACGCAGAATACAATGACTATTTAAATAGATTAGTTCCTTTGTACTTTGTAGATGTACAGTGTACAGTACCTTCGTACTTTGTAAGTGTTCCGTGTGTGCACTTGAGCACAGGAATCAGACGGACCATGACCAATTCATGATTTTCTCTGTTCTGTTACAAAGTTTTTTCTGTAAAAAAAAGTAGGTTACTATAAAGCTAAAGTTTAACAGGATATTTAACAGTTTGATCTCACAGGCTGACACATTTTATAAGTTCTCTAATAAATAAAATTTACTTCCCTTTCTTTCAATTCCAAGATATTTATTTTCCTTTCAATTACTTAAGCCATATTATTATCATATAAAATAAAAAAACTTTCCAAAATATAATTGAAATTTATTCTTTTTTATATAGAAAAAGAAAAACTCTGAAAATTATATCATTACTGAACACTAATACATTTTTAATTGATGATTGAAATAAGTTTGCTTTGTAAAGTAGGGCAGAAGGTCAAGACATTGAGAAGGGACCACAGTGAATATGTGTAAGTATGGGTGTGCATGTTCTTATGTGTGTATATTTATGTGTTTGTATCCTGTATGTATATATACATGTGTATATGTATGTATGCATGTATATATGTGTGTATATATATTCTGTACATATATATTATATATACATACGTCCTGTAAGTAAAAAAAAACAAGAAAGAAATTAGTTCCTGTATTAAATATCATGTATCAGTCCTTAACTTGCCCTTACATAGTCTTCTAGGATTTGTGAATAAGAGTCAATGAGATTAAATGACATACCTATATAAGCACTTTAAGTTATTGGACGTATTCTTGAGAAGAAAAGAGTGAACTTAGTATAGAGTTCGGCACATAATAAAAGTATTCAGTAAATGCTTGTTAAATACAAAGATCTTTGAGAATTACTGTGATGCTGGTAGCCAGTGGCTCAGGAACCTACCCTCTCTAATTAGCTACAACAAAGCCTGCTCTTTCCTGCCTCCTGGGGTCAGCCCTTGGAGGAGGAGGGAAAAAGGGTATACAATAGGAAACAGCTTAAGCAGAATACTGACAAGAGGAAAAAAGCCAAATAAACCAAACCAAGAATCTAATTTATCTTTTGCCACCCAAGTCCCCTCCAGATTTAAAAGGGCAAAAGCTCCCAGGCAGGCAGAATTGGGAGGAAAGGATTAATGTCTAGGCTGGAAGAAGCCCCGAAATATGTTTCATAATATGCTGGACTCCTATATGCCTCAGATTCAGGTGGCATAGTAAACAATAATGTCCATGTGCCTATTCTTTGCCTTATGTGATGACATTAACCAAGCTGCCGATCTAGCAATGAAGCTGAAATAACTCTGGAGGAGGGAGGAGAGGAAGGGGAAGCCCTTAAATTAATTTTATCTTTATAACGTGAATATAAGGGTTCTTTGCTGTAATTTCCAACTAAAAACGTATCAGTAATCATCAGTCATTATTTTAGTAACAGTGAAAGTTTATTTGTTGCTGTTATTCAGAATGTAAAAACAATGACTTTATCTTTAAACAGTAGGTGGTACTGTGAGTAGATTGTCACAGAGAGTTGCCAAGATATGGATTGATATGAGAGTTGGTAGCAGGGTATTAGGATGACATCAGAGCCAAAGGACAACAGCAAGTGCACATATCTGCCTATTCATCAGTTTTTTGTTTTTTTTTTTACTTTTTTTTTCCTTTTATTTCATTATATTATGGGGGTACAAATATTGTTAGAGTTACATATATTGCCCCTGACACCCCTCAGCCCCCATGCCAGAGCTTCAAACATGTCCAACCCCCAGGTGGTGTGCACCGCACCCATTATGTATGTATATACCCTTCTCCTCCTCCCCCCTCCCGCCTGCCCACCAACCGGTAAAAGTTTATGTTTATCTTTTTGACGTTTTGGTTACATAGTATCTCATTGCCTCTCCCTAAGAAGGGTTAGAGGTATTCCCCCACACAATGCTCGCCACATCCCTAAGATGTGGGTCTCCTCCTACCCCCAATCCCTGGTGAAGACTACCACCATTTGAGCACCATATTTTTAATCAGTCAGTACCAATTTGATGGCGAGTAGATGCGGAGCCCATTTTCCTTATCTTGTGTCACCTTACTTTGGATAATGAGTTTAAGCTTAATCCAGGATAGCATAAACGGTGCTAGCTCACTGTTGTTTCTTAGAATTGAGTAATAGTCCATTGTGAGCATATACCAAATTTTAATTATCCACTCCTGAATTGACGGGCACTTGGGTTGTTTCCATGATCTTGGAATAGTGAATTGTGCTGCCATAAACATTCGGATGCAGATGTCTTTATAATAGAATGTCTTATGCTCTTTTGGGTAGATGCCCAACAATGCTATTGCAGGGTCAAATGGTATTTCTATTTCTAGCTGTTTGAGATATCTCCAAATTTTTTTCCACAGAGGTTGCACTAATTTGCAGTCCCATCAGCAGTGTAAGAGTGTTCCTGTCTCTCCGCATACTCACCAGCATTTGTTGTTCTGGGATTTTTTGATACAGGCCATTCTCACTGGGGTTAGGCGGTATCTCATTGTGGTTTTGATTTGCATTTCTCTGATGATTAGAGATGTTGAGCATTTTTTTTATATGTTTGCAGGCCATTATTCCGTCTTCTTTGGAAAAGTTTCTGTTCCTGTCCATTGCCCATTTCTTGATGGGGTTGTTTGATTTTCTCTTGTTAATTATTTTAAGTTTTAGATAGATTCTTGTTATTAGACCTTTATCAAAAGTGTAGAGAGCAAATATTTTCTCCCATTCTTTGGGTTGTCTATTTGCTCTAATGATAGTTTCCTTGGCTCTGCAGAAACATTTTAATTTCATCAGATCCCATTTGTTTATTTTTGATGCTGCAGCCATTGCCTTGAGGGTCTTCCTCAAAAATTCTTTGCCTAGACCAATGTCTGATAGGGTTTTCCCAACATCTTCTTCTAGGATTCTTAAGGTTTCATGCCTTAGGTTTAACTCTGTTATCCATCTTGAGTTAATTTTTGTGAGAGGTGAGAGGTAGGGATCCAGATTCAATCTTCTGCATGTAGCTAACCAGTTCTCCCAGCACCATCTATTGAAGAGGGATTCTTTTCCCCATTGTATATTTTGTCTGCTTTATCATAGATTAGGTTACCGTATACTGATGGTTTCATCTCTAGTATCTCAGATCTATTCCAGATATTGATGGTCCAGATATCGATGCTTCTGTTCTTGTGCCAATACCAGGCTAATTTAACTATTATTGCTTTATAGTACCGCCTGATGTCAGGAAGACTGATGCCTCCAAGTTTGTTCTTTTTACTTAAAATTGCTTTGGTTGTATTGGGGTGGAACCAAGAAAGAGACTGCTCTCAGTACTGCTGCTTATCTTCATCAGTTTTTAAATGCAGTACAGAAGAGTGTTGGATGAACAGATCTCTACCGAAGAAGGAGGAAAAATATGCACAGGATATGCAGAATGATTTGTGGAACTGGTGTCCAAAGACAGACATCATCTGATAGAATCATAAAAAGTCTTTCCAAACATGAGCACATACATACATTTAATCTAATATCAACTTTTTAAAAAATGTATAATTTTATTCAAATTAGATGCCAAAGACTATCTTCTTAACACATATTTATGTTTTTGTACATGAAAATGGTAAATTTATTACTAATACCTGGCAGATAAAGGTGTGATCTTGCATAGATTATCTGTTCATATGGCTGGCAAGTAAAGAACAATAGTTAAGAAAGTAAAGGAAGAAAGGAAGACCATGATGAAATTAAAACTATAAAATAATGAGGAAAATAACCTGGGGTTATTAGGTGACAGCAGAATGTGGGTTTTAACCTCACTATTATAGCTAGAACTTCCAAAAATTTTATTTTGACCTAATATTTATATTAAAATAAAATTTATGTTCACTAGATTATTTTATCATAGCTTTCCCTTTCCTGAGTTCTCTATTTGATTAATATTTGGTTAATTAGTTTCACCTTTTGTTAGATTTTTAAATTTTCTCTAATTTTTAAAGTATCCATAACACATAAATTTCTAGGTAGGCCATTATTTTCTTTTAGCACATTGTAAATAAATTCATGCTAATTCTTGTCTACTATTGTTGCTATAGAAAAGACGATGATCAGTTTAATTCTTCATATTACAAAAAGCACCCCATCTTGCCTCCCCAATTTCCTGTATCATTATCTATTTTATCTGGAATTTTCCCATAATGTTTTTAGTAGTTAATTTAATTATATTTTTGCATTGCATTTGCTGGGCTTCTTGACATTACAAGTTAATATTTCTTTTTATCAATTCTGGAAAATTCTCAGGCATTGTCTTTCTATATATTGTCTTTGACTTCATTTGTTAGACATTTTGGTTTACCCTTTATAACTCAAAATTTCTATATTTTATACGTTTATTTTCTTTCACACTGCATTCTGGAAACTTTTAATTTTTATGTTCTCCCCTTAGTTGGGTTTAATTTGCTGTTAAAATCATTTTATTTAAATTTTGTTATTTTACTTTTATTTTTCATTTGTAGGTTTTATTTTAATCTTCTAAATAATGTATAAGCCATAAATGGAATAAAAATATTTACAATATATTTGATTAAGGGCTTATTTCCTGAATACATAAAGAACACTTAAAAGTCAACATTAAGGCTGGGCTCACGCCTGTAATTCTAGCACTCTGGGAAGCTGAGGTGGGAGGATCACTTGAAGTCAGGAGTTCGGGACCAGCCTGAGCAAGAGTGAGATCCCTCTCTATAAAAAATAGACAGAAATTAGCGGGACAACTAAAAATATACAGAATAAAATAGCTGGGCATGGTGGTGCATGCCTGTAGTCCTAGCAACTAGGGAGGCTGAGGCAGTAGGATAGCTTGACCCCAGGAGTTTGAGGTTGCTGTGAGCTAGGTTGACACCACGCCACTCTGGCCTGGGCAACAGAGTAAGACTCTGTCTCAAAAAAAAAAAAAAAAAAAAAAAAAAAAAGTCAACATTAAGAAAATAAATCACCCAATGCAAAAATGAACAAATGATATGTAGATACTTCAGAAAAAATGATAGATGGCAAATATGCATATGAAACAATTCTCAAAATCATTTGGCATGAAGGAGAAGTAAATTTAAACAACAATGAGATAGCATTACATATTTTTCCATGAATACAATAAAAAAAGATTGACAATATTAAATGCAGGCAAGGATGGGGAGCAATGAGAACTCTTATTCACTACTAGCGAGAATGAAAATCCATGTAGGCACTTTGGAAGTGTTTCCAAGGCACCTTGGAAGTTTTTCCAAGGCACTTTGGAAAATTCATGTAGGTACCTGTTTGGCAGTTTATTATAAAGTTAAGAAATTTTACCACATAGCTGTATAATCATTCTCCTAGTTATTTAATCAAGTTAACTAAAACTTATTTTCACAAAAATTTTTGTGTTTATAGAAGCTTTATTTATTCATAATCACAAAAATGGAGATAATTATAAATATGTATGCATTCATAAGTTAGTATTCATGCATGTATTTCCTAACTCCCTCTGCTGAGAAGGCTATGAAGAAGTGACATATCAGTAAAATGACGATACCCAGCACCCATGTCTTGGTTTCTGAATACCAGTCTCAAATAAAGAAAACCAGGAATCCTTAGAGACACAGTTAATTCTCGGGAAAGGAAAAGAAAACTAAAACATGAATCTGGAGCATCTTATAGTGCCAGAAAGTAAAGACATGTTCCAAAAACAAAAAGATGAGGCATGTAACTTCATTATCAAACAATGAGGATTCTGACACCATATTTTTTAGACTCCTCTTGGCTCTGAAAGCTTCTCAAGTTGATACCCAATGGTTAAACTGAAAAATATTATGCAACAAATTTAATAATATAGTATGGGGTTATAACCCATAGTATAAAGTAAATATACATGAATTTGTACAGATATAAATGAATTATTAAACAGATAAACAAAAAAAGACAAATCTTTATAGAAAAATTTAAATAATTTATGTAGACAAAGTATTCCAGGAAGTATATCTTAATTCCACTTCTTCACTTGAGTGCTGGCTGGACCTGATGACTTGATTTCAAAGAAGATAGTATAGAAAAAGGGAAAAACCTGGCAAATACTCCCTTGTCCTGGTTGTCAAGGTTCACATCACTGGTGGTGAGTCAAGGCGATAGCATCTACTCTTTGATATTGTGTGCTAAGGATGCAATGGCACAGCTCTAGCATGATTTTTCCGAACCATAACCACAGTCTGAATAGGAAAATATCAAACAGATTGAAATCAAGGGAAATTACACAAAACACCTCACCAGGTATGTCTCAAAACTATCAAAATCACCAAAAATAAGTAGTCTGAGTAATATCACAGTCAAGTGAAGTCTATGGATACATAGCAACTAAAAAGAATGTGATAATCTAGATTGGATACTGGAAGACAACAAATACTTTAGTGATATGCTTAGTAAAGTCTGAATAAAATATGGAGTTTAGTTAATAATACTATACAAACTTTGGGTTTTTAGGAAATCAAACTTTGTTTCTTAGAAAAATGTACCAGGAAAAGGTGAGATATTACAATGAAGAAATTAGATGACAGGTATATATGAACACTATATACAAATTTTGCAATTTCATTGCACCTTAAAGTATTCCAAAATAAAAACAATTAATATTTTTATGTAACCATTCTTCCCTTTCAACTCCCAATTACTTTTCTATATAACACAAAATTCAATGATGTCAACTTGGTATCATATTTAACATACATCTATTTTTTACACAATATACCATATTTAAAAGAGTGTATGCCAGTAGTTTTTTATGAAAATAAAGTATCTTCTGGATAATTATATGACAATGAAAAATAAACAAACTAAAATTAAAAAGGCAATTCCTAGTCCACAATAACTGCATGTGTTAGTTCTTAGATTCTGTAGCCCAGAAATTCACATCATAAAAAATATTTAACTGAAATGCTGATGAAAGGAATATAGAATTAATAAATGCAATATATTATATAGCCTGATTAAATTATAGATGCTGTACATCAAGATTCTGGAACTGTAAGTGTAATGCAATTTCAATTAAATGTAAAAATTGTTTTGATCTTGGAGGAAAGGAAGAATACTAAAACCTTAGAATTTCTAAAAAATGAAAGAAAAGATTATAAATTTCCTTGGCAATATTTTAAATGCCCAGATTCCTTTGGAAAAAAATACCAATATTTATTTGAAAAAAAATGTGGTATTTTATTTTGTTTTATTTGTATTTGATAATAAATCTGAATGGTAATATTTATTGAGTCAGTAATTTATTGATTTTTTTATATGTCATGTAGTCTTATAGCCAAAGAGTAAATTATCTATATCCAATATCCCAGTAGTTGATAAAATACATCTTCAGATTTTTCTTAAGTATTTACTACAGTTGTTATATGAGAGCACTAACTAGCTCTTAATTAGTAAGAGGTAGTTAATAAAGAGTATATTCAAATGGGCCTATTTTACTATATAACCTGATGGATCTGATAATAGATCATAACAAACAATTCTGATCACATAATAATTTAATCTTCCATGATTCAGAGCTTAGTCTCTGTGAAAGGTTAGTTGCATATTAGGAGGTGATTCCCAAACATGTTTAGTTCTTTACTACAGAAATCTAAGACTTTCTCCAACATCTTAGGAATCTGCCATGTGACTATTCTATAAAGGATTGCAACAAACTCAAAACAGATTCCATATATGCCCCTTAAACTCCATTTAGTGTGTCATGTCTGGATTGATTTGTTTCTGTTGAAATACCAGTTAATATAAATAACACTTATGACTTTAGCCACTAATTTAGTTCAAAACAATGCTTCATATTTGTTAAGATCCTCCTTGTTTTGCATAGCATTCTGAGAAATACATGAAAGATGTGAAGCAAATAACCATCCATGCATTTTTAAAATATTTAAATGTTGAACTGTTCTCTGCCATTGCCTACGGGAATAAAATGTTGTTTCTGATTGACTATATTGGCACAGAGAAGCAGTTTCAAGGGTTTCCACTTTGCCTTTCTGTCATTCTCTTACTACAAATATCAAGAAATAAATGTGAAGATTCTTCTAGTTCTGATAATATTCATCATAATTATGCATTCAAGAACCAAAGTAATGACCTCAAAGTTTATCTGTATATTTCTTTGCATCCATTAACAGGATGGGCTTGAAACAGAGTTCATTATGTCTTCTCCACATATCCTACTCTGCTGTGGGCAGGGCATAACAGTGGTATGGGTTACCTCATATCAGTGTCAGCTCAGATTATGTCCCTAGAGCCCTTGAAAGATATGGGAATTCCCCTCATTCCTCAGTTTATAGTTATTCTTTTAAATCTTGGTAGATCCTTTATTGGAGGAATTAATACTGTTTTTAATATCTACTGTTATTCTTATGTTTCTGGTTCCTACAGAAACATAATAGGTTGTAAAAACTCTTTAGTTTTTAATGAAGATTTTAATCAATAACAAAGATATTTATTTTCACTCAGTTTTCTTAAAACCTGGTAGTTACTGGTCTAGAAGCAAAAGAGAAAGTGGGTGAAGACTACAAAGAGAAGAAATATTAGGTATCTAATAATACTCCTCAGCCTAGAACCATATATCATTCCCAGGTGGTTCTTCCTCAAGAGGGAGGGGCTTCATTTTTCTGACAAACAAATCTCAGGCAAATCTGTGGATTCATATTTCTCAATATCACTAACGAAATTTTCCCATCCCAACTGTTAGGGTCTCATTCTTTCCCTATAAGGGTCCTGAATTTAGAGCAGGAACAGTAACTGGGCTGCAAAATTCATTCCAAGTGTTACATTTGAATCTTAAATCTGACTATGAGGCCAGTCTGTCTTTCAGCTACATACATAAAAATAGGATCTACTCCATATGAGGCTTTTGCCTTGTTTCCTGGCAATGGGAGACTGACCAATAACCACCAGTAAATGCCAGTAATGGAATTCTTATTGCTACCTGATGAAATCCCTAAATCCCATGGCAAGATTCTGTTTTCTAGGGTTCCTTACAGTAGCAATGTCCTAGTTTGACTCTATTAAAAGCAAACTCTAAGTCAAGTGGTTTATTTGGAAGGTTATTCTAGGTAGTACCAGGAGGAATTGGGGAAGTCAGGGAGAAAATGGTAGATGATTAATATTGGTATTGTTATTACAATGTTCCCATGGCCAATAACAGAACTCTTTCCTTCTAGGGACCTTCTTGAATACTGTGTTGAAATACTGTGTCACATAGAAAGATGGGAATGGGGGGTATTTACCATCTTCCATTCCATATTGATTCACAGTCAATTCTAGGGTCATAAATCTCTGGTACTTTAACTGTCAACAAAAACATTCATCTCAGGAACCAGTTATGAATATTAAATTAGGTGTATTTGAAAATTATTTAGCATAGCACTTAACATATAAGGACTTTCAATAATAATTTTTATTATTAAAATTATTTTCAAAGGTTAGACATTTGATATTAATAATAACCAGTGTTTTAACATGAGTACAAGTATATAACAGTTTGCTCTTTAAACTACATTCCACAGCAGCAGAGAAATAGCTCCTTGGTGCTGATTTGTGTTGCAAAGAGTAATATCAATGAATATATTGGAATTAGAGTTAATTTTCCAAGTTCAAATTTATAAAATGTTCTTGCTACAAACAGGTTTTTTACAGTTTAGTGTAGGTTTCAGAAGAAAGAAAAGTATAGTGACTTTGAATGTTAAACCAGCAAATGACCTTTGTTTAACATCTTGTCTAAGTTTTTTTTTTTTTGCCTCTAGGTATTGTGACCCACTGAGAACAAAGTTGTCTTTTCTTTTTATTTTTACAGATTTTTGGGGAAACCGTTTTTTACACTTCGTCTAAGTTAACCTTCTTCTTCACAAAGTTACAGCCCACAAACACTTCAAAACCTAATCTTTTTGTCCCAAAGCAGCCAAAGAAGAATCATATCCTCCAATTTGAAAGCCAGCGGTTTCTAACCAGTCAATTATCCTTTCTGGGTTGTGTGCTAATCTTTGTATGTTTACATACAAAGGGCAGGCAGGTTAATGTGGAGATGTAATAAGTGAAGATAATATGGAAAAATAAATACTATAAAATAAGTTAATATTTGAGGAGACTCTAGAAAGCCCCAAGCTCTTTCTCTTTGTTTTATGAAGAGATGAGGGAAATAGTGACTAACAATATACATAATAAAATTTTTCTTTGTAGCATAGGTACTAGTGTCCAATATGTATTGATTTGGATTGCTTTATAATATTTAAATCTAAAACTTTAGAAATTAAAAGAATTTTATAGATATAAAATTTAGACTAATGATACTAATAAAAATTGAAAGATGTCGCTATTGTGCTAGATAATTCCAAAATCAACATTTATGATATTGTATCGGTTTACAGTTTTGAGGGGAAATTACCACTTTCAGTTTGCAGATTTTACAGATATATGCTTATTTGAACAAGGAAAGAGAGTGTAAAGATTTTAAGAAACAAATTTGTAGGAAAATAACAATATGAATGAACTGAATTATTAATGTAACATTTTTGTTGTGTTCTATTCCTGTCTTTTGAAATGTATTTGTAAGCATGCCTGCTGTTCTGATGTTCTATCTTGATAATGCCTGCAAAGTGAAATATGAAAAATAAATGAAAAGGAGCTTTATCTTTTACTCTGTGTGTGTGTGTGTGTGTTTTATTATGAAGAGGGAAATAAAAAGCAAGATGAAAAAGTATTACAATGCTGAGTGGCAGAATGTGGCACAAGAGTTCTCTCAAGTGTGTAATACAGCCTACAGGGAGACTAAATGCATTAGGATGTATTTATATTGACAAAGGAGTCATTCTTTGTAGTGTTTGGAAGAAGGATTCTGCCATGACCCACATAACAAATTACTGTTGTCTGACCTCATTGAAACAAGAATCTAGTAAAGTATATCCAGTGGAGCTGATATAGTAGAAGTGTCTTTACCACAGCAGCACTTCTGGAGGGCCAAGATCATAGCCCCCTTCTTTCCTATACTACTAAAACACTCGATAAAGAGTCTTATCACCTTGATCCCAGAACTCTTTTACTAAGAGACAAAAAAGGAAATGCTATGTTACCACAGAGTGGCATGGTATTTTCTGAAGAGTTAAGATTACTAAATAAAAAAAAAAAAAAAAGAACTTACACAAACTGGAAGAAAACCTTCTGCTGTGTTGCAGTGCATTCAGCCAGCAGCTTGCATTAACAAGGAGGGATTTCTTTTTCTCCTCAGTTCATATTCTGTTATCCTTCCCACTTTGTACGGTCCTGCGACCAGTCGCTAAAAGGCCACCCCTTTCAATCATCTCACTTCCACTTAAAAGAGTACATTTTATTCAAAACATATACTTAATCCTTTTTTAATGGAGAGGGGACAGATATAATTTGTTTTATAATTAATTACTGTTTCTTTTGGATAACATTTATCTTGAAGCACCAAAGTATTTTTCTTGCAATGTGCTCATCTTCTATGGATCTATCCCCTATCAATATTTTTAGGGAATTATTAAATGAGCAGTTTTATGTGATTGACTGTCCTGGAGCAGAGACGTTGAAAATGACTTTCAAACATATCCAAAGTTGGAGCAATTCAGTTGTACAGATTTATTTTTAATATAATATTGTCAGTTTTTATGTTATTCAAATTAAACAAACTTCATTCTGAGAAATTTCAAAATAATTTTTCCAAAATGAAAATGTAAGGATTTTTAGTCCCATTAAATATTTCTTGTCACTGTTGCTGAACAGGAGGTACTACATTCACTTTGAATAACTAAGCTAATCTTTGGTAATTTTTCTAATAGCCAATAAAGAACTGAACCTAACACACCACAGGACAGCTTAAAAGCTAAGCCGTTTAATTGTTGTTCTTAATATTCCATTTAATATTTTATTGCTGAATGCAGTCAGAAGGAAAGCAGGAGGTTTGTAATTTTTATTTAGAAGTATACATTGTGGCTTTCATTCTTACCAAATTGATTTTGCAATAAAGTTGTTTCAGGCATCTTTTTCCAGAATGCCTTAAATTAATAATAATCTTGGGGAAAAAATCTGGCCTGATGGGTAGTCATGAGAGTTATTCAATGCTAAAACCCTAATATCTGAAAGCTTTTTCTCACCATTATAACACCTTTAATGAAAAGATAGAAAGTATTGAGGTTTGTGTTACTAGTAGCTTTTGATAAGTGGGGAAATTAACAATAGCTTTATATGTGTAATTAAAGTATTTTACAAAAGAATTATATTCGTACTTAGATTTTGGGGATATGTACTGGGATATATATGGTATATCGACATGGAGGATATATTAATATATATTATTTGGGTGATATATATTTATTTGCATTATATATGTGTAATACAATATACATGTATCTTGTATAATCTAGTGATCAACACAGCCCACCCATCTATGAATTTTCAGGGCATGGTGGACCAACAAAATAAAATTTGAAATGTAGAAACAAGGCAAGAAAATAATTTGAAGATTTGTAGAAACTTCAATCATCCTAGAGAAATATACCTGTTATGCCCTAATTGTGTTCCCCAAAAATTCATATGTTGAAGCCCTAACCCCAATGCAATTGCATTTGGAAATAGTATCTTTAAAGAGATAATTAAAATTAAATTAGTGTGGTGCCCTAATCTAATACGCTTGTGAAAAGAACCACTGAAAATTAAAAGAGGATGAGATGCCAGGAATATACATGCACTAAGAAAAGACCATGGGGAGACTGAGTGAAAAGGTGAGCATCCTCAATCCAAGGAGAGAAGTGTCAGGAGAAACCAACTCTGCATGCACCTTGATTTTGCACATTCCAGCTTACAGGGCCATAAGAAAATTAATTTCTGTCATTTAAGCCACCCAGTCTGTGTTATTTTGTTTCAGTAGCTATATAAAATTAATGCAAATATCCCAAGACAAGACGGAAAAATATGTGGATACTTCCCATAAAAATAAACTTTGATTTCCCATATTATATGCATTTCAAAACACATTTTATCCAAACTGTCTCAGATTGTGCTATTCAGAACTGTTTCATTAATTTTAATAAAAATATGGAACTCTACAAGACATATTTATCTTACATGATTTTTAGGGCATTTTACTCTTGTATGTGTTAGAGTAAAAAATAATTAAAAGCATTAACATTTAGTAAAATGTTGGAAAAATGTTTTGTGATATTGTTTGTGTCTCTAAATAAGATGCTATTACTTACCACAAATTTGACTTGACTTAGCTTTATATACATATAGAGCACTTACCTGCTTATCCACAACCTTCACACTTGAGTTTATTCATCTTCCATTAAACCAAGAAAATTGGGGAAGAGTTGAGTCTAAGTAGCTTAAACTTCAGAAGAAAATTGCACTTATGTTGTGAGTGCTTTGGTCAGGAATAGGCATATGAAAAAGTTCTAACCAACACTGCATGAATCGAAGTCTGCTGAGATTCCTCAAGAAAGTTTTTTACCATTACAAAAAAAATGCATGAGTAAAAGTCATTCTTTTCCTGCCGCTTCCTGTGCTTGTGTAAGAATATGATTAATAAAACCATGACAACCATTTGTGAATAGGAATGGACAAACCCCAGTATGATGCCACTAGAGTAAGGAGAAAATATAGACAGAGCCTGACTCTAGATGGCGTCATTTAGTTGCTGAAATAACCAACTCTGGCACTGCCTGACTTTTGAATTCAAAGTGATGTGAGAAAACTGCAATCCTCAATTTTAAGCAATTTTTTTCTGTCATTCATACCCAACATATCCTATATAATGGCTTGAATATATTCAGAATTCTGTCAGAATAGCAGGCTAAGTCTTCTGCATATGTTGACTTAATTAGCCAACACAAATGCCTATGAAGCATAAAGCATTTTAATCTCCATTTAATAAATAAGGTATATGAAAAGCAAAGTTTAGAAAATTAAGAAATATTATGGAGGTAAAGACACATGAACCCAAATGGGTCTACTATGAAACTCCACATTTAAGTGTTTTGTATTTATTATATTTTCCATGTTTTCTTAATTATTTGAATATTGTCAGATAAGCCATATCTTGTTTGGCCTACATTATTTACCCAGTGATTATAAATAATTATACTTTTGTAAATTTGACATCTTATTAAAAATTTACTACATGTAAATTGTATGGACAATGAAAATAACTCATTGAACTCATTGAAAATAACTCATGTGAACTCACATCATAGGGTATTTTAAACTGAGATGAAAGAATAGACAAACTATAGAATGACATAAGTTAATAGAACTATTATGAAATTTTCTAGTTATTTCAAAAGTATGATTTGTGCCCAAAGAGAGGAAATTTAATTCTGACTTTGATTTTACATGGAGGTAGAAACATGTGAGGCCAATATTAAAGGAATGTTTAAGTGTTTGAAATGTAAATTAGAATTTCTCCTTTCTGTCATGAGTAACAGGGACAAGATTTTCTTTTTCATCAGAAACAGCTAAAAAAATGGGAAAATTATATAAAATAATTCTCAAAATGTGAAGGTAATGCTCAATTATCCCTGAAAGAGTGGACGAAATTGAAGCGAGCTTGAGAAATACCCTTGGCTTACTGACTGGAGAAATTTCCTGGGATGTAGAGCCAGGAGTCAAAGCCATAGAGAGCCCAGAAATCTCCCTAAATTGATGGGTGGAGCTAGGAGGTCCCTAGTCCCTGAAAGCTAAGGTAGCTAAAGTAAACAGATTGGAGTAGCAGAGAAGAGAAAGGTATACAAAGAATCCAGAGATCGACAAAAATATTATGAAGACTCCTCAAGTATTTATATGAGTCCTGATTAGTACACACATTTTAGGAAATTCTAAGACAGGGAAAAGATCCACCTAATTTAAGTCCAGAAAACAGTCAGAATAATGAACCAAGCCAGGAAAAGTACCTAACTCCAACAGCTAGAATGGAAAACCTAATAATTCAAGTACCATTGGTTAGAGTACTAAAAAATGCCTTATCTCAATTGCATCATGGAAATTTAGCCATAAAAAACAACAAAAAAAACATGAATCTGTGAGCCTCACTGAAATATCTTAAAATCAAAACTTAAAAGAATCACATTGTTTCTCATTAGCTTCTCTAAAGCCCACAAAAAATTCTCAGGAATATTTAAAGAAATGCAAAAATAGGCGTATATATTAAGGTTAAAATCACAATGCCTGGCATCCAATAAAAAATTACCAGGCATGTAAAGAAGTAGGAAAACAAAATCCACGAAGGTAAAGAGACATTAAAAGAGGTGCTATAACTTTAACCTGCACGTTCACAAAGCTACAAATGTAGCATGTTAAGTAGATACATGGATGATATAAAAGTCTCATGTGTACATTGCATGTTATTGCCAGATTAATGTTGAAGAAGAAAATATTAACAAATTTGAAGCCATACTAAGGTTGGAAGGCAAATCTTCATGATTTCTCACATTATTATATTAGGTTGGTAGTGAGGGATTCCAGGCCTCCTAGGGTGCCTTGCCTTGGTGCAATTGCCCATATGGGAAGAAGGTCCAGGGTAGGCCCCAGGCCCCCGTCTTGGTTCTGCTGCACCTTAATCCAGTCCTGAGCTACTACCATACAAGGGGGAGGAGAAAACAACCTATGAATTTGCCAATCAGCACTTAGCAATCAAGCTGAAAAAGAATGCAGAGGACTCTCTAGCTCACAGGCCAAGCAGCATAGGTATAATAGAGTCTGGAACATGACCTAAAACAGCCAGCTTTCAGAGAAGCTCATAGGAAATCCACATGCATAGTAAGACTCAGGTCATATAACCCCCAACTGTCCAATCAAAATGGTTCCATGGTGATGTCTGAACCATGAGGAAGGTCCTAATCTGAGCACTATAAAGCAAGACTGAGACCATAATCAGGCCCTTTCTTTTTGCTCTCCCTTTGCTACAACAGTGAGTCCAGTCGTCATCTGCAGTGTATGTATCACACTCTGTAAACCTATATCTTGCTCTTGCTCTATAATCCTATCTTTCTCTCCTCAATAAACCTCATTTTTGTGCTTGCCTTACTTTGGTGAATCTGGTCATTCTTCACACCAATAACTGACATTACAGATCTGGAAACCTGACAATATGTCTTTTGAGCAAAGTCCTGATTGTCTTTTCTTCTGGACTAGCTTTTCAAGGACTTGTATGGCTTGCATGGTGAACAGACATGGAAGATAAAGGTAGTACTTTTCTACTGAAGCAAATGGTCAGCATATCTATTGCCCATTTAAAAGATTCAAATTCCCTAAGCTTCTGTAATACAGCCCACTGTGTGTGCAAGTGACATCTTGCCTACATCATTTCACCCTGAAGACACTGGCCTTGAGGAGCTGGTAAAAATTCTTAGATATTGTCCCTTGCTATTTTTGTGAGTAATAAGATTTCTTTGTCCCTGACTGAGGAACTTTGTTTTCTACTAGCATCATTGTACTGTGACAGGTTAAATTATTAGCTTGCAAGTGGGATAAAATCTCATACTTTTAACAGTTTTTGACAGTGTGTAATGGGGATAGGAAGAAAAGATATTGAAAGAAACGTAAGTTTCTGAAAGAGAAAGGATAAGAGCCTCAGGGATTAACTAATGCTATTTAAGGAGAGTCCAGGGGAATTGACAGTAAACATTTAACGAATGGTATGATCAGCATACTTTATAATCTGTAGAGGAAAAAGTAGGAAGGTTGTTGTAGGCTGAGTATCGAGATTCTAAGACCTGACCTTTAGGCAGGTGGACTTCTTTTCAATCTTGTATGCTAACCTTTGCAATAACTAGTATGAAATTCATCTTGAGTGGGCAAAAATTTCCTGTCACTTTCAGTCAATACCTGCAGAGATGATAAGACATTGACAAGTATTCAGGTTATGGCATCAATTTGAATTTACTCTGTTGATGATTATGACTCACTGGAGAATGAGAAATTGACCCAAGAAAATCTAGATATATTCTGGTATTTATTCCTTCTACCATGGAAAATTCATCTACCATTTATGTTAAAACCAATGACCAAAGGAAGAAATAATGTCTGAGAATATTACAAATTTGGTGCAAGCCATAAACTTATATAGAAGGTCATTGAACTCCAAGTGTAAGAATCATGTGGAAAATTACCTTAAGGCACATTATAACCTAACTGCTTAAAATAGTAACAAAGAGAAAATCTTAAAAGCAATGTTGGGGTTCAGAAAATGATGATCCAAAGTATGATGCTTTGGGCATGCTGAGTGTTTTGACTTAAAGGAGAACCAAGGTCTCTCTGGTCTTCTCCTGCTCCCCCTTGCCCCAGTCTCTCACACCCTTTTTTTCCCTCCTGAAGTGCAAGGAAGGGTTTGTCTGAAGTTCCCTTAACTGGTTAAGGGAAATTCCTACAGGAAGAATGTAATTGTCATTATCCCCCTTCCTATAATCTCATCAAATATGGATAATTAACTCATTGAAAAGGAGACTAAGAGTTGACACCATCATTTCTTCTGAGGGCTTCTGTGTGAGGGACTTTATTTGCATAACAAGACAACCTTTGTACATGATCCATTCCCTCCCTTCACCCTCCCATAGCTGTTCCCATCACCTCCAGGAGCATGAAGCCCCTGTTTCTTTCTGCTATTCAAGCTTTAACCATCTGACCCTTCATTGAATCTCATATTTTGGGGGACTCCCATGAATGTGCATATAATAAATTTTTATGTCTTTTCTCGTGTTGATTGTTCTATTGTCAAATTTATTCTAGAGACTCAAATTATCAAAACTGCAGAGTATGGAAGGAATTTTTCTTTTGCCACTACAGTAGCTACAGTAAAATAAAATAAAAAAAAAAAGACATTATATACTAAGAAACAAAGATAGGGATAACAGAAGATTTCTCTTTGAAGACAATGCAAAATAGAAAACAATGCAAAATAGAAGACAATAAAGCAACATCTTTAAAGTACTGAAGCTAAAAACAAACTAAATTAATACTTGTTAATATAGGGCATGTTTTCCTATACAAATGTTATAATAAAAAAATGAAGTAAAGGTATTTTTAGACAAACAAAAATTAAAATCTTTCATTATAACCTGATCTGAAGTACAAGAAATATTTTGGGGAATTCTATTCAGAAAAAAATATTATGCTTAGTAAAAAGCTGGATCCATACAAAAGAATGTAGAGCACCAGAAAAGTTTGTAAAATATGAAATTTTTTTCCTTTATTCTCTTTAAAGATAATGAAGCATTTCTTAAAAATAATAACAATGCATGTGGGGCTTAAAACATATCACAGTTAAATGTGTGATGAAAATAGCACAAATACTGTGAGAAGAACAATAGCTGTATATTATCATAAATAAGGCTCTTAAGCTATATATAACATAATATATATTAATTAAAATTTGACTGGTATCAATTAAGGATGATTTTATAAATCCTAAAGTATACACTAAAATAACAAAAGAATTGTTATTCAAAAGAATTGTTAGAATCTGTGTCCTCATGTCTTCAGCTTCCAGAGGCTCCTAATTCCTGGCTCTCAGCCCCTCGTCCACCCTCAAAGCCTGCAACGGGGTAGTACAGTGAATAAGCTAACAAAGTAGATAGATTGGAATCATAAAATAAACTTGGTTCACCCAAAATAAAGAAGAAAAGAAGAAAGAAAAAGAAAAAAACAAAACAGATGAGACAAATAGAAACCACAGGAAATATTGTAGATTTAAACTTAATCATACTGATAATCACATTAAATATAAAGGATATGTACACCAAATTCAAAGGCAGAGATTTTCAGATTGGATAAGAATGTAATAACCAACTCTATACTGACTATGGAAAGCTTGCCATATGAAGATTTAAATATCTTTAAAAATAAAAGATGAAAAAGACATCATGGTAATGCAAAACAGAAGAAACATGTAGTAGTCATATTAATATTAAATAAAGTATGTTTAAGAGCAAGAATATTACAAACAATAAGGAGGATCATTCCATAATGACAAGAGTCAATACATCTGAGAAAATAACAATCCTAAAAATGTATGCACATAAAAGCAAAGCTTCAAAGTACATGAAACAAAACTGATAGAACTGTAACTAAATATAAATAGATTCATAATTATAATCAAATAAGTCCACATATCTTTTCTAAATAATAGATAGAACAAATAGAAATCAATTAGAATATAGAAAA
>VSMD01073482.1:0-12426 GCA_008750895.1 Mirza zaza
CCATTTACATTTATTGAGAGGATTGAAATTGGAGGAAGATTTCCATTCATATTGTTGGGTGAAGTCCTGTTGCTTTGTCTTACTCCTTGAACCATCATGCAGTTCAAGTTGTAGCCTTTAACTCTTTAAAGATTTTACTTTGAGGAGTGACTATTGCCCTGTTTGGTGTGTAAGGCAGGTCTGAGTATTTCCTGTAGGGGGCTGGTCTGTTCTTTGCAAATTCCTTCAGTGATTGCTTATCTGAGAAAGACTTTATTTCTCCCTCATAGATGAACTTAATTTTGCCGGACAAAGAATTCTAGGTTGGACACTATTCTGTTTTAGAAGATTCAGGATAGGCACCCAATCCTTCCTGGCTTGTAAGGTTTCAGTTGAAAAGTCTGGTTTTAGTCTGATAGGCTTTCTTTTGTAGGTTATTTGTTGTTTTCATCTCACTGCACGTAGGATTGCTTCTTTCGCATTTAATTTGGTCATCCTAATAACCACGTGACGAGGTGATTGCCTTTTCACGTTGAGTCTCCCAGGATTTCTGTGTGCTTCTTGTATCTGGATAAGAAGATTTCAGGCCCGGCATGACATATTTTCCCCCAGTATTCCGTGAAATAAGTTTTCCGCCCCTTGTATATGTTCTTCTTACCCCTTCTGGGATCCCGATCAGTCTGAGATTCAGCTTTCTTACATTATCCCCATTTCTTGTAAGCTTTGGTCTTGTCTCTTGTTTCTGTGTTCCCTTTCTTCCTCTGATTTGTTTAGCATGTAGACATAATCTTCAAGCTCTGAGTTTCTTTCATCTGCATGATCCATATTGTTCTTGAGGCTTTCCACTGTATTATGAAGTTCCTTGATTGTTTCCTTCACTGCCAGGATTTCTGATTGGTTTTCTGTATTATTTCAATTTCTTTGGAGAATTTTTCATTCATTTCCTGAATTGTTCTTGTGGTTTCTCTATGTTTGGATTCTGTTTTCTCTTCAATTCCGTTGAGTTTTCTAACAATCCATATTCGGGATCTTCCTCCATTAATTTAATCATATCATGTAAGTTGGTGTTGGTTGATGGAGGTGGAGTATTCTCTTTTGAAGGTGACTTTTCTCTCTGATCCTTCATGTTTCCTGGGATCATTAGCTGGTTCTTTCTCATCTGGATGCTTTGTCAGAGACCGGAGGTGCTGGGACTGGATTGAGTTAAATTTTGTGATTCCAAAGGAATGATCTTTAGCAGAGCTGGGGATATGTGTTCTCATCCTGTATCATCTCAGAGGAATTTATTTCTCTTGGGTTATCTGTGACCTCATTTCTTCACCTTGTGTCTACAGAGATTAGTGGGTTTGGGCCCCTTGCTCAGAGCCTCAGGTGTTAAATCACTCTTGTGAGAGCGAGTCCACTATGAACCCCTAGGTTGAAATGGGAGGCACTATCATAGGCTCTGAGTTTACTCTCTCTTTTGTTACCTGTGGTTTGTGAGAAGGAGTTAATTATCAAGGTATTCCAAGTCCTTAGTATTGCACTCTAAGCTTCCGAATGGGATATGCTGGTATGTCAGCTTTTAGGGAATGTCCTGCCACTCCTAAGTGTTCCTTGAGACCTGGTACTACTTTAGGAGAGGTGAGAGGAGCTTCATGTATCAGTGAGCCTAAGAGAGAATACTTCAGAGGTTTCTTTATCTGTAGTTAGGGGGGGAGCTGTTATTATGTTGTTCAGAGATCATTTGTCACACTTTCAGAGGAGCTCCTGGTGGGGGGAGTTAATTGGTCCAAATGCTAAGGACTATGATCAAGATTTTCCTTCCTGAACCACAGGCCCGTAAGTTGGTAACAATCTGGGTCCCAAAGGCTAGTAGCCCTTGTGTTCTGAATTTATCAGATAATACCAACCAGCTTGAAAATATACAGTTTTGTCCAGGAAAAACTGCCTACCATAAGGTTACTTTAAACAATGACCTGTTGGACTTTATATGGCCTGTTTCTTAAACTGTGTAAAAATGCCAGTTGTTTTCTTTATGATTTGGAGGCTTGTGCATGCATAAGAGTTTCGTATTCTAATGTACAGCTTAAAGTAATACCTTTCAAAAAAAACTTAAAGTTGCTTCTCAATTTATGTATTTATTGTTATTTTTTCTTTTTCGTTTTGGCATATTATAGGGTTACAAATGTTTAGGTTGAGTATATTACTCTTGCCTCACTTGTGTCAGAGCTTCAAGTGTGTCCATCACCCAGATGGTGCACACCACTATTTTAAAACAAAAATAGGTTATTGAACAATGTCAGACTGATTATTTTCATATAGTGTTTCTCCTGAGGACATTTAAAATGCTCCCATGAAATGCCAGTTTGCACTCCTACTATAGTGCCTGGCATATAGGTGCAAGTAAAACTTAAAAAAAAAACAACCAGCTTTATGTAGACATCACCCTGTCCCCTTTTGATTAATTCCAACGACCCACATATTCAAGCTATCCATACTGAGAAAGTGACTTTTCTCCTATCTCCTGACCTTCCAGGGCTGAGTGTGATTTCTTGGGGTGGGGGAGGGGAGGCAATGGATGAGACTACCGCAAGTCCCAGACTAGGAAAATCTTTTCTTGTTTTTCCCCTCCCCCAAGGGCAGAGTCTGCCCTGTCCCAGGGGAATATAACCCAACAGCCTGAGTAAAAGGCACTTCCTAGGCTACCTAACCAAGATGTGGATACTCTGGTTGTCCAACCCTTCCAAGGGAGGGGTCTATCAAGTTGGTATTTGGCCTACATCTCAGGGCTGTTGGAGAAGCCCTATGTGAGGCCACTGAGATTCCCAGACCAGAAAGAGACCTTTCACTCCGGTCAACCCCTGCCGAGGTAAGGTCAGTCCTTTCTGCATGAAACCCCAGTGGCCTGATCGCTGCCAAGGGTTTTCTTCAACCCCCGCAGATCTCAGCCCAGACACCAGATTCCCTAAACCCTCTGCAATTCCAGGGAATGGGGCTTCCCGTTTGGCTGGAGGCACCAGCTATCAGGCCACAGTAAAAAGGTGAAGGCAGGACTCAGCTTGATAGGCTGTCCTGATAAGCTGCTAGAGCTGCCTTTCAGTGGCCAGTGCCAGCGGGGAAGTGGAAGTGAAGCGGAGGTAACAGGATTTCAGGTTGAACAGCCTTTTTCTCAACTCCGCCCAGGGGCGGAGTCAGACCCTTTGGCTGGAAGCTCCAGGACCCAAGTCATGGGAGGTTGTGGGTGATAATGTCTCCCCAGGTCATATCTGGAAAAGTAGCATCCTTTGCAACTCTGCCTTGCCAAGACGGGCTCTGCTCTCTGGGCACAGAGTGCAGGTGGTCGTGTGCAGCGGGAGACTACCCAAGTGCAATCTGGCGAGGCAGCTTCGCAAACTGCTACTCTCCCCTTTCCGCTCCTTTAAACTCAGAGTCCAAGTCAAGCCACAGGAATGGGAAAACCCCGGGTGGTGTTGGAGGAGTGGATGGATTTTTCTCCTGTTTTCCTCTTCCAGAAGCTCGACCCGTTCAGCCGGGCTAGAGGAGGGGGGAGGATGAGACTGCTTCCAGAGCAACCCTCTGCAGCGTTTCTAAGCTGTGGAGTGGCGGCTGCTTGCCCTCCCAGTGCCAGCAAGGAAGGCACCTGAACTGCAAAAGGCAGGGCGGGGTTTGGCAGCTGTCTCCAAGCCGCCACTGAGCTCACTACTTCCCCAACTCGCAGAGACACAACAGTTTAGGAAACAGAGATCTGCGCTCTCTGTCCACCCAGAACCAGCCAAAATCTCAGCGATATCCAAGGGCAAAACCTCCTTTAGGGTAGGGGTCCTCAAACTTTTTAAACAGGGGGCCAGTTCACTGTCCCTCAGACCGTTGGAGGGCCGTTGGAGAGTGTGGCGCACATTCCACACATGCGCACTGTGGGCCCGGGGTGAGTTGGCTGCTAAGCAGGACAGACAGCAGCGGCAAAAACACCCAGCGGGCCAGGTAAATGTCGTCAGCGGGGAGCATGTGGCCCGCAGGCCATAGTTTGAGGACACCTGCTTTAGGGTATACACCCCTACCTGGTCCTGAAGCCTCCTGCACTGAGATGACAGACTCGGCACTCTTTCTTGCCAAGTACGGGAGTGATGCTTGGTTTGGACCCTCGCCACCTGAAACTGACTCGGCAGAGCGCTTAGGAGAGTCCAAAATGTTCCCTTCTTCAGTCTCCACACAGCTCTGCCAGCGCTGTCACTTCCCACCAACTTCAGGCACTTCCCTGTCTGCAGGCTGTGGAGTTTAGTGGGGGAGGGAGGTCTCCCTGTGCTCGGAAGAGTCAGTGCCTCAGCCGGCAGGGGGTGGGGTGGGGTAGGGGAGGGGCAGTCAATCCGCACCTGGCTCCCTCTCCATTGAACATTTCTGACTCCCTGGGTTTTGCAGATTGTCCTATTTACCTTTGGTATTCACCAGCGAGTTTTCTGTTTTCCATTTCCCAGGGATTCTCCGCAGGCTTGAGAAGCTGGCCCTGTGGTAGTGCAGTTCACTCGCAGGTGGGCAGGTGGCAGGTGGCAGGTGGGCAGGTGGTTGTCCACTTTCTACGCTCCCCACCCTGGGACCAGAGAGCCAGGAGGACGCTCGAATCCGCTATTTTTCACTCTAACACTTAGCATGTTTTTAAGGTTCATTCATAGTGTGACATACAGATTGCTTGTGTATAAATAGTATTCTGTTTTGTAGATACCAAATTTTGTTTGTCCTTTAACCAGTTGATGGGCATTTGGATTATTTTCTACATTTGGCTCTTATGATTAATGCTGCTATAAACATTTGCATATAGTTCTTTTTGTGGACATCAATTTTTCATTTCTCTAGGAGAAATACCTAAAAGTAGAATTGCTTATTGCATGCTTAAATTTAAGTTTAACCTTTTAAGAAACTGTCACAACTCTTTTCCAAAGTCATTAAAACATTTTACATTCCAAACATAGGTATATGAAGGTCCTAGTTTCTTTATATCCTCACCAACACTAGATATTGTCTGTCTTCTTGATTATAGCCATTCTAGTGGATGCGTTGTGGTATCTTGCTTAATTTGCATTCCCATGATGATTAATGATGTTAAGCATTTTTTAATGGAATTGTTGCCCATTCTTGTACCTTGTTTAGTGAAATGTTTACACACATCTTTTTGACCATTTTTTCATTGGCTTGTCTTTTTATAATTGAGTTGCTAGGATTCTTTATATGTTCTGTATACAGGTCCTTTATCAGAGATATGCTTTGCAAATATTAATAGCTTTTCCAAGTTTGTGGCTTTTAATTTTATTAATGATGTCTTTTGAACTATAGAAGTTTTTAATTTTGATGAAGTCCAGTTTATAATTTTTTCTATTATGGATCATGCCTTATAATGTTATATAGAAGAACTTTTTGCCTATGCAATGTTCTGTAAATAAAGATTTCCTTTTGTGTTTTCTTCTACAAGTGTTATTGTAGCTCTTACATTTGGATTTGTAATCAAGTTTGAGTTAATTTTTGTGTATGACATGAGGAAAAGATCTAAATTTATCTCTTTGCTTCTGGATATTCAGTTGTTTCAGGACTATTTGTTGAGAAGACTATTTGTTTCCAATTGAATTGGCCTGGTACCTTAACTGAAAATTAATTGAGCCCAGGAGTTTGAAATTAATTCAAACTGTTTGAAATTAATTTCAAACAGTGAAAATTAATTCACTATATGTATGAGGCTTTATTTCTTGACTCTCTGTTCTGTTTCATGTATCTGTTTACCTATCTTTATGTCAGTACCACACTGTCTTGATTACTATGAATTTATCAAGTTTTCTAATTGAGTAATATAAGTCCTCCAACTTTGTCCTTTTTCAAAGTGGTTTTTGCTATTCTGAGTTATATGCATTTTTGTATAAATTTTACAATCAGCCTGTAAGTTTCTGTAAAAAATCTACTGGTGTTTTTGACAGAGATTCCAGATTCCCATCTTAGTAATGTTGAATCTTCCTATCCATGAACCTGGAATGATCTCTCCATTTATTTAAATCTTTGTTTCAGCAATGTTTTGTAGTTATCAGTGTATAAGTCTTACAACATTTTTTGTCAAATTTATTCCTGTTCTATTCTTTTTTTTTTTTTTTTTTTTTTTTAAGAGATGGGGTCTTGCTATGTTGCTGAGGCTGGAGTGCAGTGGCCGTTCACAGGTGTGCACATAACACACTATAGCCTCAAACTCCTGGGCTCAAGTGATCATCCTACCTCTGTCTCCCAAGTAGCTGGGACTATAGGTGCTCAGCTCTCTTCTTTTTGATACTATTATGAATAGAATTGTTTTCTTAATTTGATTTTTAGATTGTTGCCAAATACAATTGATATTTGTATCTTGATCTTGAATCCTGTATCCTTGTTGAACTTATTTATTAGTTCTGGTAGTATTTAGGGGGAATTCCTTAAAATTTACTACATACTGGATCATGTCATCTTGAATAATAACAGTTTTACCTCTTTCTTTTCAATCTAGTTGCCCATAATTTCTCCTCCTTTTAAAAATTTGCCTTACTGCATTAGCTAGAACCTTCATTACATTGTTGAATAGTGGTAAGAACAGATGACTCAGTCTGTTTTGTGCTGCTGAAATAATAAAATACCACAGGCTAGATAATTTATAAAGCATGGAAGTTCATTTCTCATAGTACTGGTGTCTGGGCAGCATCTTATGTGGCCTTCTTTCTGCTTTCTCACTTACTGGAAGGGGAAAGGGCAAGAGAGAACAAACTCACTCTCGCAACTTCTTTTTATAGGGTCACCAGTGATTTATGAGAGTAGAGTGCTAATGACAGAAATACCTCCCAAAAGACCCCCCCAGACACCTCCCAAAGAGCCCCACCTCCCAACACTGTTGCATTGAGGATTAAATTTCCAAGAGTTGAATTTGGGGGAATATATTCGGACCATAGCATTCCATCCCTGCTAAGTAATGTCATCTTAAGAATATTAAGTTCTCCTATCCATGAACACAGGGTGTCATTCCATTTACTGTTTTCTTTAATTCTTTCAGCAGTCTTTCGTAGTCTTCAGTGTACAAGTTTTTTGCCTGCTTGGTTAATTTTACTTATA
Organism: Mirza zaza; assembly: GCA_008750895.1. Classification (NCBI taxonomy): domain Eukaryota; kingdom Metazoa; phylum Chordata; class Mammalia; order Primates; family Cheirogaleidae; genus Mirza; species Mirza zaza. Next base: position 7,066 of record VSMD01073482.1, read on the forward strand.
AATTTTTTTTATGCTATTGTAATTAGAATTGTTTTCTTAATTTCCTTTTTTGATTGTTTATTGTTATTGTACAGAAACACAACTGATTCTAATGTGTTGATTTTGTTTCCTCCAGTTTGCTGAATTCATTTATTGGTTTTAAATTGGGGGGGGTACGGTGGAATATTTTGTATTTTCTACATTTAAAATCATGTAGTCTGTGAACACAAATAGTTTTATTTCTTCCTTTCCAATTTAGATTCTTTTGTTGTTTTTCTTACCTAGTTGCTCTGGCTAGGATTTCAGCACTATGTTAAATAGAAATGGCAAAAGTAGATATCCTTGCCTTTCTGATTTTAAAGAAAAAATTTCGAATCTTTCTCCCTTGAGTATGATGTTAGCTGTGTACTTTTCATAAATGGCCTTTATTACATTGTGGTCATTTCCTTCTATTCCCAGCTTGGGGGTGTGTGTATGTGTGTGTGTGTGCGTGTGTTTTAATCATAAAAGGGTGTTGATTATTGTCAGATGCTTTTTATGCATCAATTGAGATGATCCTGTGTTTTTGTTTTTTGAAGGACAATTTTATTAGTTATAGAATTTTTGGTTGACAGTGTTGTTGTTTTTTAACATGTTAAAAATCATCTCACCGCCTTCTGACTTATAAAGTTTCTGCTGAGAAATCTACTGATACTCTTATTTGAGATCCCTATTACCTAATGAGTCACTTTTATCTTGCTGCTTTCCAGATTTTCTCTTTCTCTTTGGCTTTTTAAAAAAAATTCAGCATATTACAGGGGTGCAAATGTTTAGGTTACATATATTGCCTTTGCCCCATCTGAGTCAGAGTTTTAAGCATATCCATCCTCCAGATGGTGCGTACTGCACCTATTAGGTATGAATATATCCATGCCCTTTTCCCACTCCCACCTGCCTGATACCCAATGAATGTTACTATTGTATGTGCACATAAGTGTTGATCAGTTAATACCAATTTGATGCTGAGTACACGCAGTGCTTGTTTTTCCATTCTTGTGATACTTCACTTAGTAGATTGAGCTCCAGCTCTATCCAGGATTATACAAGAGGTGCTAGAACACCATTGTTTTTTGTGGCTGTATTACAGTGTGTCTTCAGCTGAGTTTCTTTGGGTTTATCCTACTTGAAGTTTACTGAACTTCTTGAATTTGTAGATCTTTGTCTTTCCTCAAATTTAAGGGATTTTCAGCCTTTTTTTTTTTTTTTTTTTGAGACAGAGTCTTGCTCTGTTGCCCAGGCTTGAGTGCCGTGGTGTCACCCTATCTCACAGCAACCTCAAATTCCTGGGTTCAAGTGATCCTGCTGCCTCAGCTTCCCAAGTACCTGGGACTGCAGGTGTGTGCCACCATGCCTGGCTAACTTTTCTAGTTTTAGTAGAGATGGGGTCTTACTCTTGCTCAGGCTGGTCTTGAACTCCTGAACTCAAGTAATCCTCCCTCCCAGAGTCCTAGGATTACAGGTGTGAGCCACCACGCCTGGCCAGTCATTTTTATTTAAATAATTTTGCTATTCTTTTATCTCCTCTTTGAGGCTCCTGTAATGTGCATATTGGTTCACTTAAGGATGTCCCACAAGTCCCTTAGTTTCTGCTAACTTACCTTCATTCTTTTTTTTTTTTTTTGCTCCTCAGGTTCAATAATTTCAAGTGACCTGTCTTCAGCTTTGCTGATTCTTTCTATTGCCTGTTGGAGTCTGATATTAAATCCTTCTAGTGAATTTTTCAATTCAGTTATTATATTTTTCAGCTCCAGAATTTTTCTTTGGTTCCTCTGTAATAATTTTTATATCTTTGTTGATATTCTTAATTTGTTCATATATCAATTTCCTGATTTCTTTTAAGTTATTTGCCTAGGTTTTTTTTTCCTTTATTCATTTAAACATAGTTAAGACAGTGGTTTTAAAATATACGGTAAGTCTGATTGCCTGTGTTCTTCAAGGATGATTTCTGGAGATTTATTTCACTCCTTTGAATGTTCCATGTTGTCTTGATTCTTTGTATACCTTGTGATCTTTTGTTGGAAATTGGGCATGTGAGAAAACAGCCACCTCTTCCCGTCTTTGCAGACTAATTTGGAAGATCTTCAGTAATTAGCAGGGCATGTCCTGGGCCCAGAGATTCACTCAGGGTGAATACTAACATCTTTTCAGTTCTCCTCTGGGAACGCATCGTGCTTGGGCCATATGTGTCCTTTTTTTCTTCTTTTAAACCTTTCTAATTTCCCTGATATATATAGCTGCTGTTAAATATCTTAACTTTCCAAAGATTCCTACCACAGCTGCTTCTTAGAGCCTTACATATTCTAGTGTGTTCTTCCACCCATAATTCTTGCCTCAGGCATCTCAAGGTATAAAATCCCCCATGTGTTTTTTTGTGCTGCTGTGTCTTCTACTTCCTTCAATAATTTCCACTAGCCAGAGAGCCCAGTGAATTGAGCTCTGCTGTTGTTCTCTGTCTGAGCTTCATGTCGGCTGAGACAAAAACTAGTCCCTTCGGTAGTCCACAGACTAGTTAGAACATTATAAATATGTTCTAGTTTGTCCCTTCTGGCCTGAAGGGAAAAAAATTGGGTATAGGGTCGCTTTCTCCCAACTATGCCATTTCTGGGAGGAGGTGTGGCAAGAGTAAGTAAAAACACCATGAAATTTTCTACCATGTTGAATGGTAGAAAATTTTCAAACATGTTGAACCCACAGGTTTTTCTTGAGTGGGTATTTACTTGGTTGCTATAGAGCTTTGACTGGTTTCTAGAACTTCTATAAAGTGACTTTAGTCAGTTTTTACTTTTTCATGTTCCCTGGCGGAATAAAAGCCTATAGCTTTCTAGTCTGCCGTCTTGCTAACTCTTCTTTATTTTAGCCATTCTAATAGGTTAGTAGTTTCATCTCCTTGTGGTTTTAACTTGTATTTCTGTAGGTTAATAATATTGAACATCTTTTCATGTGCTTTTATGCCATCATTATCTCCTGTTTGATGAAATATCTGTTTATGTCTTTGGCTTATTTCGTAGTTGTATTGTTTTTTACTGTTGAGTTTTGTTATCTTTTAAATACATAGTAGATAGGAATCCTTTGTTGAGTGTATGCTTTGCATATATATTCTCCAAGTCTGTAGCTTGTCTTTTCTTCCTTTAACAGGGTATTTCATAAAGCAAACTTTTAAATTTTCATAAAGTTCCTTTTAGCATTTTTATTTTATTTATTGTATTTTACTGTTACATCTAAGAAATCTTTGCCTAGCCCTAGACATAAATATTTTCTCCTATTTTTTGCAATATTTTATAGTTTTGCATTTTACATTTGTATCCATGATTCATTTGAATTCATTTTTTTGAAAGATATAAGGTTTAGGTCAGGATTTGTTTATTTTTTAACCTATGAACATCCAGTTACTACAGCACTATTTGTTGAAAAGATCATTATTTCTGGCCGGGCGCGGTGGCTCAAGCCTGTAATCCTAGCTCTCTGGGAGGCCGAGGTGGGCGGATCGTTTGAGCTCAGGAGTTCGAGACCAGCCTGAGCAAGAGCGAGACCCCATCTCTACTATAAATAGAAAGAAATTAATTGGCCAACTAATATATATATAGAAAAAAAAATTAGCCGGGCATGGTGGCACATGCCTGTAGTCCCAGCTACTTGGGAGGCTGAGGCAGCAGGATTGCTTGAGCCCAGGAGTTTGAGGTTGCTGTGAGCTAGGCTGATGCCACGGCACTCACTCTAGCCTGGGCAATAAAGTGAGACTCTGTCTCAAAAAAAAAAAAAAAAAAAAAAAGATCATTATTTCTCCATGGGATTACTTTTGCACCTTTATTAAACTTATGTATATTAGAGTCACTTCTGGGCTTTCTGTTCTCTTCTATTGATCTGTGTTAATATCTCTCTGCCAATACCACACTGTCTTTAATTGCTGTCACTATATACTAAGTCTTAACATTGATTCATTCCTATCTCTATTTGTTTTTCAAAATTATTTCCTTTGCCTCTCCACATATATTTGAAAATAAGCTCTTATATGTGTACAAAAAAGCATAGCTGAGATTTTTATATGATATGAATTGTGTAGATCAATTTGGGGAGAATTGATGGTCTTTTTACTATGTTGAGTAACTAGAAAATGAAAATTCTTTAAAAATTTATTTTATCATCATTTTATAATTATCAGCACACTGGTCCTTTACATGTTTTGTTGCATTGTAACTATACAGTTTAAATTGTATTGTGTTTTAAATTTCAGTTACAGCATGTTTGTTACCAGTTGATAGAAATGCAATTGATTTTTAATGTAAATCTCAGAATTATTTTTTTCCATTTTATTGAGCTATAATTGACAAAAGTTGTATATATTTAAGGTATATGCCATGTTTTGATATACATGTACATTATTAAATGATTGCCAAAATCAAGCTAATCAATGTCTATTACTTCCATAGTTACCTAATTTTTATAGTGAGAATACTTAATATCTACTCTCAGAAAATATCAAATATATATTATTGTTAACTGTAGACATCATGCTATCTAATATAATTAGATCTCCAGAATTTATTCATCTTAATTGAAAATTTATACCCTTTAACTCATATCTCCCCATTTCCCTAACCCCAATCCCTTCTATACTCTGGTTTTATGAGTTTTACTTTTTTAGATTCCATATATAAGTAAGGTAATATACTATTTGTCTTTCTGTGTCTGGCTTATTTCATTTATTCCTGTTCACCTCAGGTTCATCCATGTGGTTGCAAATAGTAAGATTTTCTTTTTAAAGGCAGAATAACATTCTATTGTGTATATATCTTGTATATGTCACACACATATCCCTACCACATTTTCTTTATCCATTCATCCATACATGGACACTTAGGTTGTTCATATATCTTGGCTTTTGTGAATAATGCTGCAGTAAACATGGAGTGCAAATGTCTTTTCAAGGAGATGATTTTTATTTGCTTTGGGTATACACCTAGAAGTGAGATTGCTGAATCAAATTGTACGTCTATTTTTAATTTTTTAAAGAACCTCCATACTGTTTTCCATAATGGCTATATCATTTACATTCTTTTTTTTTTTTTTTTTTTTTGAGACAGAGTTTCACTTTGTTGCCCAGACTAGAGTGAGTGCCGTGGCATCAGCCTAGCTCACAGCAACCTCAAACTCCTGGGCTCAAGCAATCCTGCTGCCTCAGCCTCCCAAGTAGCTGGGACTACAGGCATGTGCCACCATGCCCGGCTAATTTTTTCTATATATATTAGTTGCCCAATTAATTTCTTTCTATTTATAGTAGAGATGGGGTCTCACTCTTGCTCAGGCTGGTCTCGAACTCCTGAGCTCAAACGATCCGCCCACCTC